>VWZV01006328.1:438526-495925 GCA_013397155.1 Irena cyanogastra | reverse complement strand
ATACTGTGTTGGATATTACTGTTTGCTTTTTTGATACTTTTCCCACTCTAATTTTTACAGCTGTACAACTGAAAGAACATTTGGTTTTGCACGAGCTTCAGAATAAAGAGGTTTGTTTTTTATTTGCTTCATCTGCTCTGCATAGTGCCATCATTACAAAAATCTTAGTCTTTGTAATGACAAAAAGAAAGGCTATATCTAATGACCTTACCTTGAGTAATTAGCCTTTGCCTCTAGTGGTGCAGATTTTCCATTTCTAAATATATGAGAACGGAGAGCCTTTATAAACCTTCAGCAGTTCATTGTAACATATATAAATGGACATTCCCATACAGTTTTGTCTTTTCCAGAATAGCATTGCAAGTTCTCCCTCATAACATGCTCTAAAAATATTGACAGGTATATATAATCAAACTGTGATGATATAGAAGAAAAATTAATGATGCAATAATAGGCAAATAAGTTTGTGTTTAACAGTCTAAAACTATGTTATGCAGAAAACAATAATGAAATCATAAACTCTTTTTTTTTCTCTTCAGACAAAGCATATAAACCTAAGTAAGGAGAAGCATGTGGGATTGGAGAAGTTCTTAAATCTACATAATTTCAATTTTTTTTTATACTTACATCAACTTTAACCTGTATTTTAATACTGAATTGCATTCCATTATATTTCTAGATTGACTTTAGTCCAAACAAGTGGCTTTTGCTTTTTGTGAAATGAAAACTTTCTGCATGGAAAAGTTGGCAACAATGAATCTAAATTCAGTTTTAGATTAAAATTAATGTTTTAGATTACATAACATGTAATGTGATGGAGGAACACTTCTATATTTATTTTTCCCCCACATTATTCTCAATTAATATAAATATTAATTTTAAAGCAAATATATTTAGGAAAAAAGCAAGCATCTGTTGTGATATGGTGGCATATTGCTACCAACTGCATAATCCTAAAGAATTTTCTCTTTATCTTTTCTGGTCTTTATAGGATTGATATTTTCTTCCATTACCATTCAAAACCAATGGAGCAGAAGACTTCCTCTTCAATCAATCCCTGATTTACTGGCACTGTATATCTTAACAATTGTTTGCAATTAACTTGCAATAAAATCTCTTAAAATTAAAATTTTCCGCAGTTAGTATCACTTTTTCATAGTTTGCATCCAACCCAAGATGTATTTCCTCTTCCTTTTTGTTTTATAGTCTGTTGTCATTCATGTTTTCTACAACATCAGTATTACTTATTCTATTTCTTTTTGTCTCTTAACTGTAACTTGTGTTCTTCTTGCTTTAACACCTCCTTATTTTTCACTTCTTTTGAGTCATTAATTCACTTCTTTGCCTTCTGAAGCTTTATTCCTGACACGACTGGTGGAGTCAGTGACCCCTACTACCTGAAGGCATCATGCTTGTACTTCCAGTTCATTGCTTTGATACCAATCTCTTTCCATGATATCAAGAAAGAAAAGAACTGTGATTTAAAAGTCATATCCAGGTTGCTGCCAGCAAATCCATCCTAACACAACCGTGGCATCAGATATTATGATGATCTCCATATAAGTTCCTTTTCTTTATCTTCTTTCATAATGCCAATTCTTTAGTGTTCTTCCCAACACAGTTTTACATTTTTTTCAGGAATGATTGAAGGAAATGATCGAAACATTGACATCCATCTCATATTGGATTAAAACTTAGGAACTTCTTGGTCTCCTGCATGTCTTTTGAATTCATCTATATATAATGTATATATGTTTAACAGTATAAGCAGTACCATATTCTCGTCTTGCAAAATGAAAACACAAAATATCCAGTTGCTTTCTAAAGGTCTTGGCTATTGTTTTTCTTCTGCTGAACATCTGTGATCATGCCAGATCAAAAAATTGAAGCAGAGGCAAAATTTTAGTCCTAGACCAAGCTCTCCCCTATCCTTGAGTCTTTCAATTAAAAAAAAGCATTTATCTACTATCCACAACAAAACTATTTAGCTGTCAAGTGGCACTATGGAGGTCCATTTTTATTCAGTGGGGCATTGATGAACATTTCAAAATTTTGATAGACGTGAGATAGATACTCGTGTCTTATATTCTGAAGGCAGCTTGCTCTTCTAGTTCAAAGCTTCTCTACATGTAGCTATTGACAGACTGTTGATGCTGGAGCACATGCAAATGTCTCTGGAGTTTCATTGAAACCCTTGGAAGAACTCCAGAACCGACAAGTCTTTACTTTCAAAGAGTTTGGATTACACTCAGTAAAAGTTTCCCCCTGCAATCAGTGTTTCTTGACTGCAGGTAAAGATAGGACTAAGAATTCATAATCAGTTGTGAAATCTGTTGTGATCTTTCTTAATAGGGATGAATTTAATACATGGCTGTTTAGCCAGAGCCATTTTTGGTTCTTTTTTAGATGCTTTGATCACAGGTTGAGTCCCCAGAATTCAGTCAGTAGTAGCAGGCTGACGATCATAAGGTAAACTGCACATGTGTTTCTAATTCTCTGTTTTACAATTTGGAGGTGGACATCTTTATTGGGAAGAGCCCAACTATGTACTTTTTTTTCTTTCACATCTGGAAAATCAGTGTCACTCTATGTCCTGTAGGACAGACTGTTTTGTGGCCTTGCAAACGTTCACTGCTTTACCAGTTCAGGCCTCTAAGGTGGTAAATCCTCTGATTTCTCCAAGATTAATGCCTTTAATTAATTAACTGGGCACCAAAGAATGCTAAAGAGGGATAAAATTAAGTATTTCTAATAACTGAAATTGTTGCACACTTTTTTTTTTTTTTTTCACATTTTCTGCACTAATGTAATCATGGCTAAAGAGTGCATCAACATAAAATTATAGGGCATTCAGATATTACTCTACAACCATTGAATCTTTTTATTATCAATACAATTTAGTTTATGTGCCAAAAAATAACTTTGGAGAGGTCAAGAATATTTCATACATGGGAAAGACTGCACACAAACAAAAATATTTTGGCTGACATGAAGATTTGTATACTGTTTTATAATATTATGTATTTGTTTTTGAATACTTTTAACACTAAAGTAGACAAGTCTGTGCTTATATTTACTGATATTATTTTAATAGCTTTATTATTTTAGTATCATTTTTTCATTATTATTTTATCAGCATTTATTATTTGTATAACTCAACATGCACATAAATTTTCTACCAAGCATTTAATGCTTATCTGGTTTTATCTCCTATATTAATTCTCCATTTGAGTAATTACAAGAATGAAACTTGTTTTTTTCAGAACTGTTGGAACTGCCGGAACTGCCAATAGCAGTGTTATCAGTGAAAGGCTAATTGTAGTTACTCTTACTTCAGTTTGTAGATAGGAAAAATGCAATTGTCAGAAAACATTTTACACCATATTCCTATTGCAAGAATAATTAATTTTTTCCAAATGGTCTCTAGAAAATTATTCAAAAATATGATCTCTCATTCCCTCTGTCAATCTGTGTATATAATTAAGTGTGCATCTTCTAAAATTCCTCCCAAACATAATAAAAAAAAAATCATGTAAAAAGATGTAAAAAGATACTGTCTTTCAGATAAAGAGTTAGGTTCAGCAACTCTGGGTTATGTGGATTTTTTTTCTTTGTCTGAGGATACAGGGGAAGGCCTGTCTCAGCTCAGAGACCATCAAAATCTGTATTAGATCAGTATGTAATATCAACAACATAAATCCCCTGATTCATGTTAGAGCTTGTTCAAGCAGGGCTCAGCTGTTTGCAGTGTACCTTAAAAGGGATGCAGTTGTAGAGATTTTCTGAGTAGCTGCGTGATCCTTGGTGCATAAATTACCAAATATCAAATGCTGGTGGCAGCATCACCAGAAGATCAGAAGTAGAGTGAATCACTGATTATATCATCTCAATTCCAGTTGTATCTTCTGTGACTTCTTGTGTCCCAAACTATTTCCTAACAAGCATTCATTGATCAATTGACTCTCAGAGAGGAAAACCCCCAGCACCCCATGCTTGCTTTAAGATAAGTTTCCTTGCCATAGCTGGGAGACTTGTCAGCTCTATTACAATGACCTTGTGACACTTGGTATCACCATGCTTTATGTGCCCTGGGAAGTAACATGTTTGGTATGGAACAGCCACTACTGGAAAAACACTGCTGAACTCTTCTGGGAAGCTCTGTGGAGTGTGAGGGACAGAGGTATGCAAACACAGTAAATTTAAAGGTAACTTACTTTGGTGTTTGGTGCTCATATTATGAACAGGATAATTTATGCCTACAAAAGAAACCATCATTCCCGCCTGGAGAAGCCAATTTAATTCCTCACAACATCAAGTTTAAGTAGGATAGCCAATTAATATAGATCCTTTAATAATTAGTTCATTGTGCTGATGCACCTGATTGTCAAAATCAATTGTTCTTATCTTTCAAATAAAACACTGCTGTCAGAGTGACCATTCAAAATGACAATTGACCCTTTAAACCACAGGGATTTATATCATGTTTATAGGTATATCATTATGTGGACAAAATCATTGATCTTAAGATTTGTCTCTACAATTCTTCACATGGAACCATAAAATAATGTTTGGATCACTTGCTACACAAAGTGATTGGATTTTCTCCTAGAAATTCTGTTTTCCTTTTAAATCTCTGTAAGGGTTTTTTTTATATTCACAAGAATTTTTACACCTCAACTACACACAGTGCAAAGAAATATCTTCATTTGTTTTTAATACAGCTGGTTTCACTTCATTTCTTTACTGTGTGACTGAAATTTCATTTCAGGTAAGAGGCATCAAGAAATTCCTCTGAATTATTGGATGTTTTCCACTGAAAAAAGAATCTTCATTTGAATGTACAAATCTAAAAAATTTCTTCCTATATTTTGAATGCAAATTCCAGAATGTTTGAATAAGTCAGCTGTACCAATGGACAGAGTGTTATGAACTAGAAGTCTTTGATCAGGTTTTGCTGAGGAGCAAAAATCATGAACCGTGGTGCTTTTTATAAGTTCGTGAGTCTACAAATTCAGAAATTTGAGTGTCACAGATAAAATAAAACCAAATGTCAGAGTTGTCCACTTGAATATCTTACAATCAGTTCTGAGATTTATATCCCTGTTTTCCTAGATCAGTAGAAAGAGGTGCAGTGCATATTCTGCATGTCACAATTTGGTCACAATTTGACCGTTTACCTCTTTCCTAAATAAAGAATTCTTTTAAAGACAGAATGTACTTAAGGATTTTTTCCTGCCTATGTTCTGGGAAATCTTTCTCTGTGGAAATGTCAGGGAGTGACAGTCTGGTATTTAAAGGACGTATGCTGTTCACTTTCCAAACCTCAGCTTTTTTTTCAGAGGACTGAATGAGAGAAAAAGAACCATTTCACTTTGTCTGTCTCAGCTGACATAAGCTATGCAATGAGGCAATTTTGGGGACTGGACAAGCAGTACAACTGTCCATACAGACATAGCCACTGAGTCTCATAACATCTGAGGAAAGCTCTTGTCCTCTTTGGCATGTTGTTATTCATTCTCAAAATGTCTGGACCATTTTAAATAGTACTAAATAGTGGAACCTCACTGATTTTTTCATGAATATTCATGAAAATTACTACATTTCGAATATTTCTGTCATTTCCCTGAATTCCTTACACCTGTGAAAGTACTGGGATGCTGAAAACGTTACATGTTTTCAGGCATTGAATATAAACATATCAAGCATTCTATGTTTGTTAAAAAAGCCTGAAAACTGTCCAAAGATCAAGACGATAATCACATCTTCTTCAATTAATTATCCATCTTTCTTTTTATTATTTTGAAATTTCTGAAAGACACATACCATTTTAACATTTTTATGATTTAGAGACTGACGGTCTGTACAGAAAGAATTTTTACATTTAGTTGCAGAACCACAACTAGCTTCTGGTCAGGGTTTTTAGAAATTTTGTATGAATACAGAAACAAAAGTGAATATGCCTTTGATTAAGATATTGCATAGTAAAAAGGTGTTGTTAATATTCTAACTGTCTCGGAAACTCCCCAAATTTGAGTAGTTTGTAGGGATTGCTGAGGACCTGTTCAGGCATGCTACTATTTCCCTTGGATAGTTTTGTCTTTAAAAGCTGAGACACTGAATTACCCACTTGGGAACAGATTCAGAAAACATACAATTCATCAATATTATGCACTGGGATCCCAGCAGAACTCAGACTTTATTAGTCCACTAATTCACAAGTTTTCCTTTAGAGATATGGGACATACTAAAGCATGGTCTGAGTTTTACCAGTGTCCCCTAGACTTCCTGGGTTGTGAGCAAACTTGTAGCTATAGTATAAGGCTGAAATGTTTGTTGTTTCAGAAGTGTTCCCAATATGTTGTTTTTCCAAAGACAGCTTGAGTAGCAACAACAGGATCTTTTTTGCAGGATTCACGTAAAAATGGTGCTTTGAACCTGGCCAAATTAATCTATACTGCTTTATGCTCAAAATATATTTTTCCACTTTAGGCATATACCTTTTAACCTAAAGAGTTTTCTGTCAAATGGCAGAAGAGCAACAGGGAGGTAAACAGAATAACATATAATAATCTCCTCTCAAAAACAAACCCAAAATTATAGGCAATTCCTTTGCTTGGAGTTTGGTGAGGCAACCAGTGGGACAGGTGGCTGCAGCCCAGCGCCTGTGGTGCTGTTTTGCTCACAGTTTCAGGTTGCCAAGCCAGAGGGCTGCCCTCGCTCCTGCTGGGTCACAGGCTCCATCCAGGGAGCAGACGATGGTGACATTTGCTCCAGCTGCTCTAGTGGTTCTGCTAGCTCTGCTTTCTGCAAGGGCACACACGGCTCTGCAAATGGGATCACAGAGTCCCCTGGCATGAACCAGGCTCTTAAGCAGAATCCTCCACCTCTAAAAGCTTTTAGACTCAGGCTTTTGCATCAGGAGGCTTTAAAATGTTGCCTTAGACTGTAGAAGCCACTCATCACATGGATATTTGGCCTTAGCTAGCCCAGGCTTCTACAAACTGTGATAATTGTAAACTCTCCGCCACTCCACCTTCTAATGTGCACATGATTTTAACAGAAATACTCCCTAAATACAACTGGCAACAAAATACACGAATTTCATGAGTTTCACACTTGTTTGATCGGGGCTTTTTGTGCTCTTCTCAGCTGAGTAGCACTCAGTCACTAGCCATGTTTTTTTAAACATGCACTTTAAGGCTGTACATTTAAAATATATTCAAAGAGGTGTTTTGGAGTATGGAAATCAGCCATCCTGTTGTTTTATAATGATGAAATTAAAAGAAGTTCTGGATGTCAAATAATTAAATTTCAATATTCAACTAACTTATGATTAAAAGAGGGTTAAACTAGCTTAAAAGAGTTTACCCAGGCTCTCTTTACCTTAAGTGGTTTATAATGGAAAAATAATGAAAATTAACATAGAATTCTGTGTCAAAAATCATGCAATATCATGCAAAATAATCAGAGAAAGCTCAATCAAAATCAGATTTAAAGGAGTGGAAATTTTTCTGATTACAGAAGCATACATTCCGAACAACTTCACCTGGTATTAGTCTATGGGTATTCTATGAGATTTAAACATTATGTAAGTCTTTAAAATCAAGCTAATCCAATTGGAAACATTACAATTAGTAAGGAAACACACATGTATTTTGTTGTGTCATCTTTACTAACAAGTTGGAAAATCAGTTAGGAAAAGTATAATGTATGAATAAATATGATGTATTCTCCAGAAATTAAGATTCTAATTTTTATGTAGAAAGGTCTTCTGTAGTAAAAGAGAGGATGTGAGGATGTGTTCTTTATAGTAGTTACTACTGTAACTATTTGCGTTGTTATTTTCTCTACAAATCATTTATTAATAACATACTTTAATGCAAATACATTCAGAAAAATCCTGGCCACCCAAAATTAATTTGAAGTTTTTCCATTTGTTTCACTGGGACCATAATTTTGTCATCTATCTTTTGCAGATGTTCATATGTGAATGATTCAGAGAAACTGTGTAAGTGACCTAGAATTGTATTCTATAGGAAGGTATTTTCCAGTGAGTGTAATCAATGGCTTTTCTCTTAGGCTTCTCTGAATCAAATAATTAAAGAAAACCTCTTGTTATGTGAAGAGTATCAAATCTTTCAAAACTACTATTTAAACAGTAAAGCAGATCTCACAGAAATCTATGAAAATAGTATCAGGGTGGGAGATCCTGGTAGAGGCTGTCAGTAGGTAAAGTGTTAACATCACAAATTCAATTCATTTATCTCTTCTCTAAAATTAATTTTTTCAATAGAGCTACTTAATAATAGTAGAATACCTGCAGTGCTATCACCCAAATTCTTTTCTTCTTGGCTGTTTCCGCCTTTCATATTTTCATTTTTGCTTTCTTGCTGTGGTGGAGTTTTTTATTATTTTTACAGAGCCGTTCGTCTAAGTTTTTAAAATTAATTTTTTTTTTAATTCGCAGTGCTGTGAAACCTAAGCCAAGTGATATTGCAGAACTTCATTGTGGTAATGTAATCCCGATTGACAGAAAAAGTATTTTCTGTTTCTTTTCCTTGTGTTTATACATAGCTGTCCAAATAAACGCCTGTCATTGGCAACTGTAATCAGTTAAATGTACTGCTCAGGTATTTTAGTCAGGTTATTGCTTGTTTGCCTTCAATGTCTATGTTTCTGAAAATTAATATGTATTTAAGGCATCATGTTCACAGATCTTACCTTTGCACCAGAAGTTCAGGGATGAAACTTTTCTGACTCAGGCCCTATGTAGAAACCATGTTCTGATATATTGATATTTCAGTCTTTTTTTCTCAAAGTACAGTGCAGAAGTGTTCAAATTATAAATTAGATGTAGAGTTCAGATTATTTGCTAGTACTTTACTTTTAGCAACACATTTCATATCTTATACCCATATTTTCATTGCTTATTTCTTTTTACCACCACAGTTAGTCCTGCATTTTAAAATTCACAGCATTCAGTTTGCTTCTGACAAACATAAATAAGAAAATCCCTCCCCAGATGTTCTTGTTGACTATATAGGTCTTCTGTATTTCACAACAAAATTGATTTTAAGTCATATATTCTTAGGACTAACCATATTTGGGGAATAAGTTAGAGATTTAAAACATAAAATGCAGAAGTAATTACCTATCGTTCTTCATCGAGTGAGTAGAAATTATGTTCTGTTGGTATGATAGCAGAGGTAATGCTAGGAGTATTGTTATTTAAGCTCAGCAGGAATTATAGAAGGAATTTAAAGTATTTTTTTCTGAATGTAGAATTACTATATACTCTCTTCAATCCTCTCTAGAGAGAAATATATCTAAGGTTATCAACTGGATATTTTATTTCTTTGAATGTAAGAATATCTGGCTTTTGCATTCTCCAAAATTTAATAGTTCTTAGTAATATTTGTGAAACAGATTTTTATCTCAACAGTTTACCTCTTCTGGACATAGTATTGATGATATTATCATGCATCTCAATGATGTAGTCTGGAAGCAAAAGAAAATTGCAAATGAGTTGGCATATATTATTGCTTTCTTCATTCTCAATTTGAATACAATAAAATAAACATAGTAAAATATAGCAAAATAGAAATGCAATGCCAACAGGATCTAGTTCATCAGCAGTGCTATATAATAATTTGGTATATAATAATTGCTTTTTAAAATCTTGTTTATGAATAAAATGGTGATGAGGATGTTGCAGTTCTATAGGAGCTTATAATCAGTTTTACAATACATATACAGGCTTGTCATAGAAATCAGTGATGGTAATGACTTTAAAACTTTGGACAGTCCAGAAATTTCATTGTAGAAAGAAGACAAATTTTCTTTGCAATATTAATTTAAATATTACAGAGACAACTTAAGTTAAATCTCTTTTGACAATTTTCCTTTTGTTCAATGAATAACTAGTCCAACTATTAAAATATTCCCACCATTCTCACATGAAGAAAGTATTTAGGAACTACAGCAAAAGGAAAAAACCAGGCTGATGATATACACTGCCTATAAAAAGAAGATACATTTTCTTCATGGGATTTTGCTAATAAGTGGATTACAACAGCAACAGAAAATCAATTCTGGACGAGTATCAAAGTAATGATTTTTCTTGGTGCTCTGTATTATATGTGCACTACTACAATGACATGAACATTCAAGAAGAAAGTGTGCTCATCCCTACTTAATTCCTGAGAAATTTCTTCCCTATGTATAAAAAATTACTCAAAATTAAAAGCCAATTTTACAAGTACTAGTGTAACAGGCAACTTATTTTTGGTTTTTTGTCTTCTTATTTTCTTTTTCTTCATTTTTACTAAAACACCCAAGCCCAGGCTTGGGGATTTGGGCAACCTGGTCTAATGGAAGGTGTCCCTGCCCATAACAGGGAAGTTGGAACTAGATGATCTCTAAGGGCCCCTTCCACCCAAAACCATTCTATCATTCTAATGTTTAATTTGATCAAATATAATTCTAAACAAGAAAAGTATTTCCCTACAGTTCTTTATCTTGAGATACTCCTATCCTTAATTTTTTTCTCTTAGTAGTTTACTTACTGGAAAAACTCTGTTGTCTACAAGACATTTTTTATATATCCCTTATATCTGTATCTTCCACTGATCAATGGCATGTCTGTCATGTTGAATGTGCAATCTTCATTAAACACAAATCATACATTTCCACTTTTCCAAGATGTCTTTGGAATGAACTAATGGAATAATGGATATTGATATTATATTTAAATACATTTTATTTAGTACCTAGTATTTCCTCTAAACACTTCATTTTGAGCATAAGTGTTGGGGTTTTTTTAATGTATTGGGGGGAGGGTTGTAATGTTGGTAGGTTATTTGTTTTTACACATGCATTTTGGTGTGGTAAAATCTTGTGTGTAAAAGATTTGTTGATTGATCATTATGTGGTAGACTTTCAGTAACAAAATCTTGCATAATAGAGCTTCTTACCTGCACATACATAGCAGCAGTTTCTTCTGGAAATCTCAGTGGGCTGGCATATTAGCACCAGGAATGCGATTATGCTTTTAAAAAAAAACCTAGTTATTTAAAATATCTTTCCTTTTGTACTGAATAATTTTAGAATATCTATTCCATGGGTCAAATTTGACACTTCCAGTGTATCATGCTAATGTGCCAATGGTTGTCCTGTAGACATCTGCCTTTGTTCTAGTTGAAGATCTGAAACATAGAGGTATGACATGTCTTTATAAATAAAGAACCTGTTTACTTCTGTTTACTATCTGTCCTTAACACTGCAAGTGGCATTGCCTTGCAAAATATTGACAATTGTTTTGTTCACATAGTTTTATTGAAAAACTATAATGCAAATTATAACTGTGTTAAAATGTAAGTAAAATATTCACTCTCATATTCACTACCTGGCATCTTCAGGTGGCCACATTATAGCAATATTTTCAAGAGAGGGAGTCTATTAATTCCTGTTTCTTTTTTTTACTTTCTGGATAACTGACGTATTATTGCAGTAAAACATATGTAGGGTCAATTCATGCTGAATAGTTATTAGAAACCATGATAACAAAAGTCATTACACTGCAGTTCAGTTTTGACAGTAAAATTTCTGCAACATTATCACAAATCCTCATGCATTAGTGCAATGATCCTTACTAGAGTTTCATATCAGAATCAAAAGACTGCTGTAGCATGCTTGATACAAAAAGTCATGCAAGTCAAGTGAAGTTCTTTTATACTTTTATAGATAACATATTTTCACGTCTTTCTTATGCATGTATCTGAGACTGAGCACTCTAGGATATTTCCTCCATTAGTGTATTTCTCATCTGGTTTATAACTGCTCTAAAATAATGTCCCAGTTGTTTAGAAAGCCCAAATATAAAGTAAACCTGACAACAGGCACATATCAGTTTAGGTAATGAATTCCTTCTGATTTTGTTGCTCCTATGTATTGACTTAAATGAAAAAAAAATACAGCTCTCATATAAAGAAAAAATAATTACTGATTCTAAACTTTGGGTTTAGCTTACTTATCTGGAGACATGGTTTACTTCATGTCTTCACAAGACTAATAGTGAAAGCATAGTTTATATTTCGGCAAAAACTCCCACCCATTCCAAATTTTTTACAAAACTTACAGGAAAAATAGAACTGCCAAGGATTCAGTGTGAAAGAAACGAAAATTATTATAGAAAGAACTTAATAATTTTTATCTGTATACATATTAAGTCTTTAACCAACTTTCATAACTATTTTGATTAGGGAGATAAATGGGTAATTGAGCTGACATTTGTGTTTTGCCAATATAACGACTAGATAGCAGCTAGTAAGCAAAAATGTGTAGTTTATAGAATTTTTAACTGAAGCTCTCTTTGCCTTAGAGTTTTGATACTATAATATGTCGACAGAATAGCCAGTTTCATATGGAAATATGAGGGAAAAAGATGTATCTTCAGTAAGCTTTTATTATGTAAATTTCCTGATCTTTCTTAGAGCTAATTACATTTAAACAATGTAAACATCAAGTTAATGTTACAATTAAATTTGAATCAATAACTCAATAAGTTCAAATGACTCAATCAGAATATTAATGCAACAGGCAACCAAACCTAATTATTAGATTTGATAGCAAAAGGATGTTTTTGAGCTAATTCATGGATAAGTCAGTCTCCCTTTCAGATGCATCAGCCATATCAGGGGCTAATCAGGTCACAGTTTTGATGCATAGGACAACAGTTCTGCAGTCACAGAACGCAGTGAAGTCTGTGGAACTTCAGTGTTGCTTTGATTCTAGTGTTTCCTAGAAGGAGTGAAGTCTCTTTGCTTTGGTTTAGTTTTGTTTTTTTTTTTTAATGTAGGAATTTGATAATTTGGTTAGGCATTTCATTTTAACGCTGAGTTCTCTCATGCCTGGAGATTATGGAAAATTTCTTGATTCAAGGAATCTACTAAAACTGTCAGCAGATTTTTTTGTTCAATTTGTACATATAGATAATATCCCATCTTCTAAGAGGAGCAGGTAGGATTGCTGTCTCATGTATTCAGGATAGGGAATCTTAAGAAAAGTGATGGAACTATGGCTACCAGACATCTTAATGATTAATCTTACAGGTTAGTTTAAAAATGAGAGAGGGCTCACTCCAAAACAGAAATTTGGAGTGAGAAAGAAGAAATTATTTTATTCCTTGAGACAGAGAAGGGAACTGATACACGGTATGATTCACATTAGCTTTCCAAATCAGTAATTTCCACCAAGACACAGAAAACAGCCTAATGCAGATTTGATTGAAGGCCTCATTAGCATTATGACAACAAGGACCAAGATCTTATGAAAAAGACCTATCTCAGAAAAAATAGTAACTAAATGGTTTAGACTATTTTGGTATTTGTCATGCATTGGTCTGTTCTGGCATCCAGTGCTCTACCTCAGAGTGGAGCACACCTTCATTGTGTATCACAACCATGGCCTGCTTAGGAAATAATATGACCACTATTGTTCTTTAAAACCTGCTCAAGTTCACTTCCAAGCATAAGGATGAGGGGTGGCCACAGACCGTGCAGGAATAGCCCCGTGATGCTGATGGGCAACGTCTTAGCCCTGTTAGATACTGAACTGCCCACAACTGCAAGCATGCCTGGGATTCAGAAGGGAGCATACTAAGAGAAGATATGCCATCCTGCTGTCCCTGCAGATTTGAAAATATTGATATTGAGATTCTAACAGATATTCCTCTCCATGGAACTAGAAGGTAGAACTAGAGCGGTTTCTATTGCAAGTGACAAGGAGACCAGGCAACGGCTCTTAGAAAGCATTACATGAGCAGCTGAAAGGTACACAGTGAGAGCATTTAGTTTTGTCTGGAAGGAATAGATGAAAGAAAGGTTTTTTATTCTTGTGCAGAATATTGTGCAGAATTCTCCTCAGCTTTCTGATGAAGATACCTGACTAAGAAAACAAATTAGAAGATGTAAAAACAGGAGGGAGTTCATCATGTCTCCCAGTCAACCATTTACTGACAGTGCTTTTTCTTAACACATGTAAGTTAAAAATTAAGATCTTTTAAACATTATTTTTAAAACATGGTCAGCCAATAAAATATGAAAGCACATATCCAGAGAACAAAGTGGTTTGAAAACCTGATTTTAAAGTTTCAGAGGAACAAATAAAATTGTCTCGCTTCCCAAGAACACCTGCCTGAATGACCGGGTTACAAATTATCCTTGGAGAAATCTGTCTTGGTTTCTCACCATATTTTCACACACCGTGAAAAACTAGTTTTGAAGGAGACAAAAACGATGAAATAGTCATTAAGATGTTCATGTAACAGTAGAATCCCAGCATGAAAGAAATTTTAAGTAAATTGTACTAAAAAAATTAGTTTCATCAGTAATGCTGAAGGAAAAAACTTCACAATAATGTACGTCCCAGATCTGAGCATGCTACTGAAAGGCATTTTATCATCCTCCAAATCTCTGCTCTAAATCAGACAGTGAGAATATTAATTTGAGTCTTCCACTTCTTGAGAACGCTTAACCCTGGGATTTTGGAGAACAGTCCCTCCTTGATTTTCAGGGTTTGAGCTTTTACCCCGTCACAATATTACTATGAATTAGGGAACTTCCAAGGCTGCTGACAGTCACTGGTACCCCTGCTCCTCCCTGGCCTGCATACTAGAGTTGGAAGCTTTTTTCTTTCTCTATGGGTACAGTAAGGGTGTGGTGGGATACAGAACACTTTTTAAGGTGTCCCAGAGGCTTGGTTTCTAGTGTCGATCTCCCTTCAGCGAAGAGCAACTTTGCCCAGATCCATTAATTATTTTTTTTTATCTGGAATTAGGATGAATCTGCACGTAATAGCACTTAGAATATTAAAAAGTGACAACACAGATACAGAAATAACTACAAGTAAAAGAAAAACTACATTTACTCTATTTACACTGAAAGTAGATGTCAATTTCTATCTTCAAGTAGCTTTCTGCCTCCCACTCAATAATGTGGTTGTCAGTGTTTCAGGTTTTGGGAATGTTCCTCTTCTCTTAATTTTATGCCTTACATGCTAGGGTCACTCTTACTTTTCAAAATGTCTAGTAGGGCTAGATGGATTTAGCATTTTCCTTGAAACTAGCAGAAAACATGATCCAAGTGAATAAGTGAAGCTTTATTAGAATAAAGGTTCAATCTATAGCCAGAAGTTTCCTTGTATACTTAACTGTTTGGTAAACAACCCTTTCCTTCAATGAGCTGTGAAAGCCTAGCATCTCCCTTTTGTGGCTATTTGATATTTTACGGCAAGGATTTACTTTTCAATCAACCTGAGAGGCCATGTCAACCTTCAAATTAAAAAAAAACATACTGATGTCTAAGAAATTAAGTTATTTTTAGCCTATTGCTTCTTGGTTGCTATCAAACACTGATTGCAGTGAGCTAGTCTGTTGAGGCAGTGGTTTTTGGGGTGAGTGATACCCAGCTCCTTCAAATTGACTCTCTCTCTTACCTCTTTTTGAGTAGTACTTACATAGCCCTTTCTGTAGAGCAGTGTTGGTAGAAATTTTCAATTTAACCTGCCATGTACACTCAAAAATTCTGTCGATTATGAAAGAAAATTTTAAAATCCCTTTGTGTGTCTTGGTTATAAAGTTAATACGACATTAAATGTATATCCATTTGTATTAAAACAAATAACTTAGAGATGAGGCTAAGTGCTTCCTGAAGAATTTTAGGCTTGCATTAAGGGAAATATTTTATTGAAAGTTAAACTGAAAGAATACAAGGCAAACTGCTTTTCCTTGCTTGTCTGAAGGAATTGTATCTAATGCCCTGATTGAAGAGTAAGGACAGGACTGTGATGTGTCCCTACTACAAGACAAAGACAGAAATGAAACAATGATCTAGGCTAGAAATTCACTTTTCTAGGGAGCAGCTGTAGCACATTGAGTCCTGCTCTTGGGTATGAATTGCTGCAAGTCACTACAGGTAAACCCAGGGTATGACATTTGTTGGAATAAATACATTATATAAATATCTTACATTTATCTAGACCTTTTAATTAAAAAAAGGTATTCACATTTTCTGAAAAGGATTGAAGAGTGGAAGACTGAATGCAAAAAAGAGGTTGGAAATGAGGAATTATGGTATGAATGAGCACCAGAACTGATCCAATTTCCACAGATAAACTGTGTTGATGCATGTTTACTATCCATTTCCCAGTTACCCAATGTAATTTTGTTAGTCCTAATATGTTTTACCACTAAATCTAGCCATTCTTGACATTGATTTCAGTGCAATTTGTGTAATAGGTCAAGTGAAGTGGTGCTTATTGACTGCTGATTGTATATGTTTTTCCACCTGAAGTGTTATTGTTAATTGACATGCTCCTTCATTTTCCTGAGATAATTTTTACTCTATTTGGATAGCTGCCTGAAGTTCCCCCTTTGTAAACTAGGTCTCTTTCATGGCAAATATCAAAAATAGTTTTGAAAATCAGATAAACTGCAGACACAAATTCATCCCTTCAACAACAGAACATTAAAACAATCAGATTCAAGCTAGTTTGCCAAATACAATCTTCCTTTGGTGTGAATATATGCTTTCTGCCCTAAACTAAATCACCCATTTCTAAATGTCTTGTAATCTTGTCCCATACTATTTTTTCTAGTAATATTCTTGCAATAGAATTTTGGCTAACTCTAATGGCCCGGAGTTTTCTGAATAATTCTTTTTCTTCCAAAATATTGTAGAATGTTCGACATCTATTACTAGGTGATTGCGGGTCTTATGTTGCTAGACCCTTTATCTCAATTCTTGAGAGTATAAGGCTAATTCTGGCCTTTTCTTTCCCTTATGAAGTTTTTTCTTGCATTTCAAAGATTGCCTTCAGGAATTTTCTTGGTAATTGTGCGCGTAGGGATGGGGTGGAACTTACCTTTCTGATGTCAGGGCTGTATATCTAGCTTCCTTCAGCTGATGAGAGCAAATTGGCTGAACATACCAGAAAGAAACCCAAACATCATTTTAAACAATAGCAATCTGATTTCTCCATTGATAAACTAGCAGACAACCAAAGGGTTTCCTCTTGTTCTTCTTTTGAGAAGTCCAGTGGTGATCCCTCTACAATTGTTTTTGTTTGCTTTAATTGATTCCCAGTGTGTGTTTCTCCATTTTTAAGGTGCCCAAAATAATTTTATGAAGACAATGACAAAGAGTCCAAGAAATATTTCCCTTTCTTGAAATGTCATATTGGATGTATATCTTCTTTCAGATTCACTGAAATAATGACTACTTTTTGTCCTCCACACAAGCAGACTCCTTTCCAGCACTCCCGTATTACCCTATGACCCTTGTGTTTCTTCTGCATGTTGGGATCCCAGCAATACTCCTTGCTGGGTTGTTCTAGGAATAAATTCACACAAGCAGGCAAAAAATGTCTCACTGTTTACCCCACTCAGTGGCAGGCATAGAAGGCAGTTTTCCACTTTAATTGAAGAAAACTGTGAATTGAAATCTCAAGATTACATAGTCAAAATTAAGATTTATACGAAGGATTAATCTGTAACCATGAATGTGCAGAATGTGCTGACTCCATTAGAGATGCATAACTTGCAAAACTTGCTTTTGGATCCATGAGCTTTGTCAGTACTCTCAACATAATCTGGAAATTCTTCCCAGCACCCACTCCACAAAGGAACCACCTTCCTGTGTGCTTGTGTCCTATACACAGCCCTCAGAGGGCACACAGCTGCCACCAGCCTGGTGAAATCTCAGGCCAGAGGAGTGGTAATTCACACTCTAGAAGAGGGCCCTAAACCAAGGAGGAGAGTTTTTTTAATCTCTTGGCCTTAATGACTGTAAACACTGCTTGATTTCAGTGCAAAGTCCAGACTAGTTACCTTAAAACAGTGCTGGAAACCCCAGAATCATACAATGGTTTGGGTTGGAAGGGACCTAAAAGATCATCTGGCTCCAGCCCCCCTGCCATGGATGGGGGCCCCATTCTACTGATTATTCTGTCCCCAAGTTTTCAGTCTGTTCCAAGGCACATGTCAAGAATAGTACAGACTTCCACTGCTCTGGTAGTTCTCTACACCAACATCTTGGGCACACCAAATATGCTCTGTCACTCCCCATATCCCTGCTGTGCTTTCCTTAGGCCAGCTGAGTGCATGAGCCTAACATACATCACATACAAATAGCTCTGTGAGGGCTTCTCTAAAGGAGTGGGTTTGCACAGGTGCAAATGGAAAGCCCTCTGGATACCTGGGAGTGTTGTGATGGACTGCCAGATAAAAGGAATCAAGCCTGATTTTCTGAACAACCCTTGCTGGTGTAAGTCAAGCAAAAAAGATATTTTCCAATTTATGCTTAGTACATTTGACCTCAAAGTCAGTGAATGATATAAAATACTTATTTATGTTTTCTTTTTTCCAGAGAATTTTCCCAGATAGTTGTTTGCAGTATTAGGCAACTAGTGTCCTTTGTGAATCTGCTTAAAACTGCAGTTTTGTAGAACAGAGAAAAGCTTCCTCATCTTGAGATGTAACAAAAACGAATTCACACCCACTCCTTGCAGAAATCTCCATCATGCTACACAAGCTGATATGTCAATGATTTGCAGATACGTTTCTTTGGCAGCATATTATACATGGAAATGATTTCTATTATGTTTTTTCTATGTGTATCTGAAAGCAGAAGTATATATTGTATCATATCATATCTATATATATATATAAGCCTTCTTGAGATTATATTCATTTCATACATCAAATTCAGGCTAAGCAAAATGTCAAACTTTGTTTACTAATTTCATACTTTCCTTTTAATATCCTGTTTTGGTTCTCTAGTTATAACACAGATGCACCTAAAGTTCGCTAGAAACATTTGCCATTAGCTTCTTCTAAAAAAAAATTAAATTTGAGGATAATCCTACCTCCAGAGCTTATTCTGTTCCTGGCCATTGACTGTGACAGTGAAAGGCTCATCTGAAAGCAGTGGAGCATCCCATCTAAAAGCATAAAACATATTACATTTCATGAAAAAGCTAATTCAGATTGTTTAATTCTGGTAATATTGCCTCTGTCACCTTCAAAATCAAAATGTTCTTTCCTGTTATTATAAAGAAAACAACCAAATTGCTTAAAAACCCATTTGAATACACAGCTGCCTTATGTTGCATACTAATTTGATTAAAAATGCTTGTGCCTCACCAGCATTTTTTGCATAAAACACACTAGTGAATTTAACAAAGAAATAGAAATGTATTTTGGCAAATTTTGATGACAGAGTGTGCTGTAGTGTCCACAACACCCCTGGACTGAACAAAGATCTCAGCACAGGGTTGGGAGATGTTAAACTGAATGTCTTGCCGTATTTGTTTGCTCAGTGCTTTGGGCACTGTGCCAACCTCATTGCGAATAACTGCATTAGTCAAGTGTATCCAAATTATTACAACACAGCGTCCATCCCAGTTATTGCTGTTGAAGCATTTTCTGAATCTTCACATCGCTACAAGCATTTATGTGAGGAGAGAGATTTGAGTGAATTCAGGACAACTTTAATTTGAGACAGAAGATCTTAACATCTTTACAAGTTGCTTGTTATTCCTAGAAAGAGTAATTAAGCAGTAATTGCACTAATTTTATTTAAATATCTTGAACACCTTGCCTGAAAAAAAGGGACTGCCATGAAAATAGAATGAAGAGAAGAGGAGCCAGAGAAATCATTGCTTTTTCACTTGATAAGAATAAATATTGTTAATAGTCATGTCACCACCTTCTATCTTCACTATTGAGATATTTTCTATCTTCAGTTGAACTCTCTGGTTTGGATCTAGATGAAGATGTTGCAATAAGTCTTTGTGGATTTCTGTTTGCCATGCTTTCACAAGGGAGATGGCAGACTGTATGTGTTTCAGTCTTTACTTTCCTTGAGGACATCCTCCTCCTAGTGCAGATACGTCCAGTCTTTCTCACCAGAGCAAACCCTGGGCTAAGGTATTTCTGCAAGCCTCAAAACATGTGGGTTCCCACCTCTGCACTTCAGGACAGCTCGGGTTAAGGTGTCTGGATGGCTCCAAAACAACCAAATAGTACTGAGCTTTGCAGCCCTCACTGGCTCACTTCTCCTTCCAGCTGCCCATCTGTTTTACTCTGCAGTTTCCAGCTCAGTGTAGTGCTGCCCATGAGGAGCAGTTCTGACAGGAGAAAAGTGTTGGAGGTGCTTGAAAGCTACGTGTCATTCAAGGGATAAATTTGGATCTTTCCTGCTATGTACATCAGGGCTGGCAAGGCAAAGAAATATCCCTTCTCCTTATTATGGAACCAGTGTTTTCCTCCTCTTACAGTGGATGGCAGTAATTTTTTTTCATTGTCTAGCCTGAGTGAAGGAAGATTTCAATCTGCCACATTAATGTTGTGTCCTTAAGCCCTTATTTTTAACACTAGGTCTATCAGTATTCTATATTTTGTTAAGCCCCTTGGTCGGGAGCAGAAATTGTGGCCTCTTGTACCAATGTATATGGCTGAATTTGTTGCAGCTGCCAGTTTTGCCTGGTGCACCTTATTTTCCAGGAAAGTATATATGATTGGACCATGAAAGTGTAAATTATCATCTGCTAAACTTGGTTAGAAGTGGGAAGTTGCAATAATTTGAAAATATTTGACATTGTACTTAGAAGAAAAAAACCTCTGAATTTTCTGTGAAAGAAATTTTTTGAGCCATTGACTTTGAAACACTGATACTTTTCGTATCACAAAAAACATATTTTGACACAGACAATATATTGCAAAGATGTACATAGAATACAGTATATATTCTATATATTATATATATATCACATGCTTTATGTTCATGTCAATGTTTTCATGCACTGTACTAAGTCACAAGTAATTTAATAAAGAATAGAGACAATGAAAGTTTCAGAAATTATAAACATTTAATGAGAAAGCAAAAATATCATTTGGAAATATTTTCATGTAAAAAAAAACCAAAAGTATAAGACAATGAAAACCTGGTGGACTATTTCTTTGGTGGAAAACTGAAATTTTAAATGTTCTTTCATTTATGTTTAATAACTGCCAAACACCTTTTTTGTTGCTTTTAATAAATGTTGATTTCATAGTGAAAAATATAAATAGCAAAATATTTTGGAAACTTAAGTCACTGCCTTCTTCATCAACTCCAGAACAACATTTTCAGAAAATATTTCCTCTTTGTCTCATTAGGTTTAGTACAAAATTACAAGTTTTACTGCCAAGCCACCAAACACATGTTTTGTAAAGGATAAAGTAGTCCTGATTTTTCACACACAAACATGTTATTGTCCATCAGCTGCAGAATGGTGATGCCTGCATGCAGTTCTGCAAACAGCAGCACACAACAGCAGTATGGTAGATTTTCCTGCTATGGGTGAGGGATGTATGATTTCCCAGTCAGGTGTGGATGCACCTGCAGTACCGATAGATTGACAGAATTTATGCAGATATGCAAACCATTTAGCTAGGGGCATACCTCCATGTCTTGTGCTGCTGTTTGTAAGGCTATACAGTTTTTTAAGCTCCACCATGATATTTCTGTGCCTGCCTTAAATTACCTCACACTGCATAGTAAAAGAATGCACAGTGACTAAATGACAGGGCAGCTGATGCATGGTAACCTTTTCATGTGTCAGAGCCCTCTGACAACTTGAGTTTTACATATGCTTTTGGATTTTTAACACTAAATCATCCATCTGCCAATGTTGTTACCCAGCAAAAAATTATGCTGTTGAATGATCAGAGACTACTTTTGCTTTATTTGGGCAAGAATGGACATTTCTGAGGGTTTCTCAGATTGTTGTGAGACTGGGGAAATAATTTAATTTGGAGTTGTATCATGAGGATAGCTAAGTGTTGTTTTGATTGGATTGTACTCTAGTGATGCCACTGATACATGCATTTTTGAAAACAATTTCTCATGCAACAAGAGTTTTGTCTGTTTTAGTAGAGCAACCTGAAGTTCTGTATGTGTATGCTCTCTTAACTCTTTAAATATAGTTTACTTTCCTCCTGGCTGGTTTAATGCTGCCAGGGTTTGTCTATGGTCAGAAATGCTGGAGTAACCAGCCACACCCCTTTTAGGTCTCTGAAGCACTTTTGGTGCACATACTCCCCAGTGGCAGTGTGTATGTACCCAAAGATATGGGTATCAATATGGGTGTACTTACCCAAATGTGCTGGGAAGGCAGGTGGCAATGACAGCCTTTGGATCAGAGAGCAGGTCCGAGACACACAGCTGGAATGAAGATAACCAGCTTTCTCTCATGTCAACATTTAGACATTCATCAGGAGGCTTGACATTCCTTTCTACCATTTAGAAAATGCTATACCCACCAGATATTTCAAATTGCATTTTTTCTTTTATGGAGAAGAACAAAGGCTTAGGATAATTGATTTCTCCCTACTGCCGTGTGGAGCATCCTGTGAAAGGGATTATCTTTGGTTTCCTTAGTCAATATTTTGTGAACATATTTTCTCCACAGAAAGGAGATCTTGTGAAGAACAGTGACCACAAAGAAATATATAAGACTGTATCTCCTTGCAAAATTATTTAATCTGTTACACTTCTGTCATACCTATAGAGGAATACATAGGAGCATGAAAGGGAGTTAATGAAAGATACTAAATCAATGAACATGTGATAAAATATGTTCCTCTTTCCTTCCTCATACATTTTCTTCTATTTAGGTGCAAGGTGATCAAAGTATAGCAAACAAGCCATTAAGAGAATTTCTATGGTACTCAAAAGATCTTTAGCTACTCAGAACCTCTGTGAGGAACCCAGATTCCTGCAGCCATAATTTCCTTCCACAATTAAATGAAAGACAGTTCTAGTGCAGAATTACAGCTAGAATGCTGTAATTTTCTGAAATACTGCCCATGACCATGGAAAGTACTCTCAGCCACTGAATAGTGATTGACAATCAGTTCAGTGAAGTCCAGCTGCTGCTTTGAGTCTGGTACTGGAACATGCACTCTGAGACACTGGGGCAGCTACCCTGCAAGAGTATTTTATTAAATTAACAGTAGTGAATGGTGCATAAAATTGTCACTAGGATGAATTTATTATAGTATAATTTTATTCTCACATTATTCTGTATGGGGTGCTACCCCAACAGAGTTTCCAATTCAGTAGTATGCCAGAAGCCAGGGGTTCTATCAGCAGTGTGTCAAAGGGTGCCTGGCTCTCATTCGTATATAATTTACTCTTATTACATGAGATTTTTCTATTTTTCTGCACTAACAGTTGTATATTTTCTAATGAAGGTTTAAATCAACTGGGAACCAGGGTATAAATAGAGTTTCAGTATTTTGTGCCAAATATGGATTGTTTGTCTTCCTGTTAGTTATGGATTGTGACTGTATTATTGCTGAAGGAAAATTTTGGGGGTTTTATTTTTGTTTCATGTATTTATTTACCATTTAATATTAATTACAGAAGCTTTTCAACTGTTCAAAATTAATTATGTCATTAGAAAAAATGTCTGAGATTATTAACAAAAACACATGAGCCTATCTAGCCTGCACAGGTCAGCTTTGTGCTTATTGAACTTATGAAGGTAACTCTGAAAGTATTTTGGTATTTAGCATTTACTAGCTGAATCTAGATAAAAGCTACATAGATGCAGCCCCTTCTTCTTCAACATTTTCCAAACAAACAAAAAAAATTAGCGACACTGCTACAGAACTTCCTCTCAAATATAGATCTTTACCTTATCCTTCAAGGATATATTATTCTCCTACATATGCCCACTAATCCATGTATAAACATGTCAATAATATTAAGATGGCTCCCTCCTGAAAGTGTGTTACCATTATCAAAAGGGTCTGAGAATGAGCTCAGAAAAGTACATCTGTAAAAGTATTCTGAATGAAATAAATATTTAAAGAAGCTGAGTATGCCTGCGTAAGAAACCTTATCCTTTGAAAAATGGCAGGATTGCAGAACTGAATTCTTCGTAGGACTTTATTTAGAAGCTTTGACAAGGACATGTTCTTTGAGCCTAGGACAGTATTTCTACTCATCTTGAGTTGTTTAAACTCAGTTTGGAACTGTGATTTCAGCATCTATTTCAAAAAATCTAGGGTATTCTAAGGCCACACTACTGAATGTGTATGGCTAGATTTTATCATTCCCTTCCATTGAAGCTCTACTGGTGACTTTGCAGAGTGTGAAAATACCAGTGCCTGCTCTGAAACAGTGCAGAAGAGAGAACCTGAGCTTTGATCTTTACCCTTCGGATGAGTGCCAAGGCCAGCTTCTTGTGGACTAACAGCACAAGTGAACCCTTCTGTTAACTTCAAACCCTCATTTTCCACGTGTGTCACCTTGATATGAAACAGGAGAATGTTTAAAATTGGGAATAAGCATGTGGCACAGGAGGGGTCTTTCCTGCACATCCCTAATGCTGAGTTTAACTTAAGATCAAGGGCCATCCTTTTTAAAATGTAAATATGAATATATTTTTTTCTGTCTCTGTCAGTGTACTTTTAACTGAAATTGACATTTAAAAAGCTCCTCAGTAGCTCCCCAAATCAAACATTAAAGTTTAAACACTGAAGATTATTCATCGGTGCAACTATTTTGCTGAGGTAATAAATATAATTTAAAGGAATATATTCGATTGAAGACTATCATACTGTGTTGCTATCAATTTTTATATAATGAAAGAGATTAAATGAATCCTTGCTAATGCATTATTGGTATGTGAAGAACAAGAAGAAACAAATTACACACATTTTTCCACTTAATTATTGTGCTAGACACATTGTCATATCATTGACCTATTTGGTCATGCCCAAGTTAATCATGCCTGAACTTTTCCCAGTGGGAAATAAGCTTCTTCACTTCCTGTCTTGCAGGAATATCAACTAAAACTCAGTCACATATGCCCATAGTCTGATCACTGCAGCCCACCGTATCCGTCGTCTCCAGCAGTGAAACCGCGGTCTGCGGCGTGCCCGTGAGAGCCGGTGTCAGAAACCCATCACTTCCCCTGTGCCTCCATTCAACTCTGTTCAATCACTTACTACACTAAATTATACCAATCTCTGCTTGGAAAAGCAATCCCCTCCTTTTTTTTTTCCCTTTTTTTTTTTTGTTGTTGTTGTTGTTGTTGTTTTGTTTTGTTTTAGGTTTTTTGTTTTGTTATTGTTTTTGCAGGGAACTGTTTTGTCACACTGAAATAGAGTTTATGTGCAGTGACAGCCTAATAAGCCAGCAACTTTAGTCGCTTATTAAAGTCAAGCATGTGTCTTTGTTTCATGTTGCTAATGATGTGGAACCGTGGAGGCCCGAGTATATTTCGTCTGGACGGTGTGGGAGCGAATGCTGAGAGCTCATTACTTGGCTCCCCATTGGAATCCTGCAGGCTTCTGCTCATTGAGGAGACTGTGGGGGCTTTGACAGAATTATTATACTGAATATTTTTAGACTCATTAACTATATCACCAAAGCAAAACATCTCTTCCTTAGATGCAAATGGCTGCAGCTACTGTGGCTTTGCTTTAGTTATTACAGAAAAAAAAGATGAAGCTTGAAAACAACTTAGAGAAAGGATTTTCATGCCCGAATGTTTGAATTTGTAACTTATATTGGCAATGTGTAAGCCTTTTTTACCACATTTAAGCCACTCATGTCTAAGTGCCATTTAAAAATGCATATATTCAGTCTCATGTAGTAAGTGGTGCTCAATCCTTTAAATTTAGAAAGCGCTATTGAAGTACACAGAAAAACAGGAGCTTTTGAAATTCCACTTTCTATTCCAAGGTGAAAAGATTTAAATGTTAAAAAACTCGTGTTAAACTAATTATAGATGCTTCAGTTAAGCCTTCAAAGGTAAAGAAATTCAGAGTTAAGGCTAAAAATTCTGACTTTCCTTTAACCTAAGTGCTGGAATATGTGCTGTGCAGTATGAAAAATCACACACTTCTCCAGGCCATACAATTCCTAACCAAAACAGAGTGATTTAAAGATGAAGAGTGAGACAAAATTTTTAGCCTAAGACTGAATTTCCTTGCTGTGATGGGTTTAAGTTGGCTCTTAATGTTACTTTATTGTAGCTTTTTGGGCTTTAATTGAGACTTAAGATGTACTTGAAGAAAAATATGAATACCTTAAAATTAATTCTTCAGAGCAAAGGACAGAAAATTGCATTTATGGCTCCATTTGTTGGAAAAGTGAGGTTGGCTGTGAACTGTACATTATTTCACCTTCTATAAAATGATATTTTGATTTCTTGATGGGGACCTTCTCTATACGTTGTGTACAACCTTGTCCTCTCTAAATTATCAGCTTGAGAATTTGCCCAAGTACATGCACATTCAAAAAACTCTACAGACAAGAGATTTTTTTTCTCATAAAGTGTGCAAGTATTCATTAGGATTTTGTTCTCTAAAATTATTGTAGGTTAAAAAACAAATGTTTTGATTCCTAGGCAGAAAGACATTGCTTTTATTTGTGGTTCATTTCCTGCTGTAGTATTCTCTGACAATGATGACACCGTCTTTATACATCAAGAAGTTCTTCTTTCTATGACTGCCAGGGACTCTGGAGGGAATACTTCATATCTGAAACATGTTTCCCTTTGGGATTTCACCATCAGAATAACAGTTCTGATCAGTGGCCCATTAGAAAAATGTTGGGTTTTTTTCCTTCTTTATTTTTTTTTCTGAAGCTATGAAAAGGAATAGTTAAAAATCTGACAAATAAGAAAATTATACAGAATTGAAGTTAATTTTTGTGCACATAGGAATTTCATGCTGTCCCTCAAGCAATAATTTCTTAAAGGTGCAAGGGGAGTTCTAAAGTTAAGCTCCGAGTAAGTGCAGCCACAGGCAGTGTGGGTGCAGTTTGTCTTTTGAGATGTTGCAGTTCCTTTGCAGCACAATGCTATTTAATTTAGGTGTTGGGCAAAGCTTTTGAACTCCAGTGCCTCAGGCAAGGTTCCTAAACTTTTATATTTAAGCACCTAGGTAATAGTAGCCCAAATTATTTCCTGGTAAAAATAAGCCTTTCTGAAAGACTGGATTATTAATATGGGTCCCAGTAAGGAGGCCAACTCTAAAACCAGTGGCCATGGTTGTTCAGTAAATACTTTACTCTTCCTTAAAGCTGCACAGGACTTTTCAAATTCAAGTGTAAATACTCTGATGGGGAAATTTTGACCTGCAGAAGTGGTTCACAGTTGTGATTTCAGATGTTTTGTAGTAAAAATAGCCTGAAGGCAACACACCTGTCTCGGTATACGTAGATGATCCATGGGAAATAGACTGTAGGCATGCAAATACAATTGTTTCATTTCCTACAAGCAGCATGATAATCAGTTTAGTAGATGTATTAATACTATAGATGGATGTTAACTATCAGTTATTATATTTACAGTCTTATTTACAGTCTTACATTTAGCCAAAATAAAAATCACTGTGTGATTCTACCTTTAATTTTATTATTTTAGCTATTTCAATGCCTGTGAAGCTGCCTCTTTTCAGTTTTGGGGAGAAAAGGTATTGTTAGGTAAATGGTTTGGTTTCTTTGGTTGTCATTTTTTTGGTTTTGTTTTGTTTTGTTTGCTGTTGTTGTTATTGTTGTTGTGGTTGGGGTTTTTTGTTTTGGTTTTGTTTTCTTTTATTTTGTTTTTTTACCTAAAATCTATGCCCTGCAGTGAAAAGCTACTGGTAATGAACATACCTACTCTGCTGGAGAATGTGAATTAGGAGAGTCTTAAACTCTTATTAAGATGCATTCTTGAACTATACAATAAATATTTTTCAGACTGTATGATAAAATTAAATATTTTTTCTACATTCTCAGTGACTGTATTTCAGTGAGTTCTGTATTATAAATATTTTTGTGTCCAGTGACATACAATTTTTTTGTTATCAACCCTTTAGGTATTGTCTAGTTGCCAAAACATGGCTTTCCTAGACTATTGGCCAAGTTCAAAGCTTTGTACCTCTAAGGGTTTTCAGTATGTATTTTAAATTTTTCTATTTCTTTGCTATCTATAGCAAGATGACTTTGCAGTTAAATTTTATTTTCCTGTTGCCTAGCCTCCATTCAAGATAAGACTTTTGCATTCATTTAGAAGTGGTTACCTTATGTGAGGTAGCTATGGCACCCAACAGTTAATTTTGTTCTTGATTTGGACTTCTGCTGGCTTTATCTTATGTAAATGTTTCAGGTAATAGAAAAAGAAATAGCAATATTTTTTTTCTATGTAGTGCATGTGATTGACCTCAGAAAGGGTTAGGAGCCTTTAAACTTTTGAATTAAGTACTTAAAGGTATGTTAAAGAAAAGTGATTGCAGTATGGTTTTATGTGTTGTTTGTTTGTTTTTTTAATCAACTTGTAAAACTAAATTTATTTATAAACTCTTCACTGCTTTTCCAAACTCTGGAAGAGTATAAAGCATCCAAATAAGTACCTTTTTGTCTTAGAGAACTGCAAAACAGCTGGTATTCTAGTCAACCTAGTCTTTAATTCAAAAAAGAATTTTTTTTTTTTATTTAGAGTATGGTTAGTCTGTCTGTGCTGACATTAAGCGATCTGCTCTGTGCTCTCCAGTCCTACTCTTTTGATCTTTCAAGTTGGGAAGCTTTTGAAGCACAATATTTCTCTCCTTCCTCGTGTGCCCAAATTTTCTTCCAAGAGAAAGAAAGATGCATGTGAAGTATGCAGGTCTTTGCTTTCTTTTCCTTTTTGGAGGAAGAGAAAACTGACTAAAATGAACTATAATTGTTGTTACTTCTGCTGTTAGAAGCTGAACCTATGTCCTGAAAAGTAGAAGAAAACCAGACATAGAAAAAACCACCAAATCCAGAAAATTCAGCTTCTGACATTTATGCTTTCTATTTTTCAGCGTTGGCTGCAGCAAAGATTGACAGCATTACTTTTGAGGCACTTGATACATTAAAAAAGGCAAGAAAAATGAGACTGTGGAGACCTTCTTGGGCTCAAACCCAAATGGTACTTTTTCTTGGTTTCTTCCATACTGAGGTGACTTCATCAGTTCTACTGGCTTGCCCACCCTATGCAGCACATGGATTTCTGTCCCCTGGATCCCATCAGGGGCCTTCTGGCCTTAACTGGTATTAAAAACTACACATGACTGTATTTCAGTTGCGTGTAGATCCACCAGAGTAGATTTATAGGAAAGGTGAAGGTGTGTATAGTATGCCATGAGCTGTGACACAAGAGTGGTCCAGGGAGAAGCTGAAGTTCTTCATTAAGTCTGAGTCAGTCTGTGGAGAAGTGGAGGAACATGGAAGAAGATGGAAATCAATTAGGGCCACTCTGCTTTCATAGGCTGAGAAGGAGCTAAAGATGCCTAAACATCAACTGTCATGTGTTCTCAACAGCACCTGTGCAAATCTTTGGGGTAGTGTTCCACCCCTTTTAGCTCTGTCTCACATGGAATATTGTTTCACTCTCCAGAAATAGTCTGCCCCAGAAATACCCTGTTACACTCCACAGGTTGATCTGTTCACAATGTGAGTCCACTCATTGCTTTGAAGGAGATATGAAAAGGACTACGAACCATAGAAATAAGGCTGTGTCATAATGCATAGGGTCCTAAATTAACATTGCAAAAGCAACTGTAAGTCTGGCATTTCCTAACTTCCAAACATTTTTCTTTCCTTTTTATTATCCTTTTAAGGTAATTGTGTGTGATTATAAAGGCATTAGCTAGATTCCTTTTTGCATCTTTCATTTATCTGGTAATCAGGAACATAATACTGAATCTATTCATGTAATTGTGTCTGTTAAGAATCTTGGAAATCAAGGTAGGTAGAACCTGCCAACTAACTCATGGTTTGCTAAAGTCACTGACTCAGGTCATTAATGGTTTAAGTGTCTCCTCATTAAAAGAGTTTAACCAAAGGTGTGTTTTCTGCCTTGTTTATTACTGCCACCAGCTTTTACCTAGGAAAACTGTTGTTTGAAAGAATTTATAGAAATCACGTTTCAAAGAAGGATTATAAACCCCAATTTTGGTGAAAATCAGTCTGAAGTTAACACGCTAGAGAAGACCTCTTTATTTTCAAATGCACTTGAATTTGCATGAGTTCTGGAGAATTTTCTATGAGTTAGGAAAAGCTCACTATACAGTCATACTCCTTGCTATGAAGAAAAAATAACATTGACATCAATTTTAAGATGACATCCATTAAATACATATATCTTTGGATGCAGTTTTCAATAGTTTTTTTGATCTATTTGATTTAATGTCTTCTATTTTAAATATTTGTTTTGCAAATATAATACCTGTCTATAAAAGGCTGACATTGGTGCATCTATAAAGCCTTTTTGATGAGGAAAAAATAATGATTTTAAGAAACACACCAAAGTAATAACAGCAAATAAGCAAAAATCTGTCAGCAACATTAATGAAACAAAAACCAAAGTGACTATTTAACATCTTGCGTTCAATTAATTTCTCAACGACAGAAACTGAGTTTCAGTGCTAGCCTTAGAGTTTGAAAGAGATGCCTGGGGTCTTGCTGCTCTGGGGTCTGTGTCCCCAGCACAGTTCCTCCAGACAGACTTCCATTTCTCTTGGCAGTATGACTGTGCCTGTGTGGTCCCCCAAAACAGAGGCTGTGGTCTCAGTTCTGCAGCAGGGTCTCTGGTGGCTGACAGCAGAGCCAGGTGCTTGACACCTAGAGGTCCTGAGGTGTTGCCCAAAAACTGGGGCACGGGTCCTGAGCCTTTGTGCCACTGGAGCCAAGAATGTCAGTGTTTTAAAAGTCTGCAATTTCAGGGCAGTCAGCCTTGTCAGTCTTAATAGGCTCCCTGTTGTGGTGCTCAGGGATGAGGCATGGATCTATCTGGGCTAGGGCCTGGCCTCCTAGGAGTAGGAAACTCCTACTGCAGTTTCTTTGCTGCAGTATAAAAATGACAAATCCTAGGGGCCATTGCAAATGCTGAGCAAATTTGACTTAAATTGCTCTTAATTCTACTAACATTGCTGCTTTCATGTTCTTTTCTCATAAATTGAAAATATGGTTGCTGTCTTTGATGCCACTCTATGGGTCCTTACCCCTCAAAGCAGAGGGTAAAATAGAAGATTGAGCTGTGCTTGTTTCAAACTTCGTCTGTCCTCTAGAGCAAGGACACATCCAGCTCTGATTTGTGCGTGCATGTCCTGGCTATTTCCTCATGCAGCAGCAGGCCAAGACCTCGCCTGTATGAGGGTTCTGAGTTCCACTGCACTGTAAATGGCTGCATGAAGAAGGGAAGGAAAACGTGTTGTGTTTCTCTGGGTCCTCCAGATGGGGAGAACAGAGGGTGTCACATCACAGATAGCCTGAAGTTGAAAAATGAGCAGGTGAATCTTAGTATTGTCACACACAAGAAACAGGAATTCCAACAACTAGTACTTTTTTTTTATCCTAAGAAATGCGTGAAGTAACTGGAGACTTCTTAACATATCAGGAAATTAAGACTTATTTAGCTTTTGCATAGAATTTTTTCAGTGATAAACAGAATATTGTCCTGTGATTGAAGTTTTTATCAGGGACTATACCAGAGACCTTATCTTACTGCAAGATCAAGTGCTGCTTTATCATTATGAAATGTAATAAATCATTTACAATGGCACTACACTCTAATTGATGGCTGCCAAACTCAGCATGTTGTTGAGGAGGAAAATGGGAAATATGATACACACATGGAAACAACAGAATTCAACTTGAGTAAAAGTTGAGAAGTAAAAGCATGGAGAACTGTTAAAGACATTTCTGAGCAATGAGAAGACTAAATAAAGAGAAAACAGTGAAATGCACAAATTAGTCTCTCCTTGGCTAAAAATAGAGCACTGTTCAAACCTACATGGTTGCAGTTGACTCAGTGCTAGTTACCAGCACAGTATATCATTATTAGCCATCTTATATGGTTCATGACCATTTGAATGGAGCAGGATAACAAGAAGCAAAACCACCTTCCCCCATGCCTCCCTCTTTCCCAGCTCCTCCTCCTCCACACCAGTAGCACAGCCAGGGAATGGGGGTTGTGGACATTTTGTCACTGCTCAGGGAGACGAATCCTGCCCCTGCTCCAGTGTGGGGCCCTTCACACAGGAGATAGCTTCCCATGAACTTCTTCAGCATGAGTCCATCCCAAGGGCAACAGTCTTCCACAAACTGCTCCAACATGGGTCACTTTTTCCATGGGGTGCAGTCATCCAGACACAGCTGCTCCAGTGTAGGTCCCTCACAGGATCACAAGTCCTGTCAGTAAACTTGCTCCAGATCCTCTCTCCACTGGTCTGCATATCCAGACCAGTGGAGAGGAGTCTGCTCCAGCATGGGCCTCCTGCAGTTCACAGTTTCTTCTCATGTACCCACCTGCTCTGGTGTGGGGGCTTACAGGTGGATCTCTGCATCCCCCTGGATGCCCATGGGCTGCAGGGGCACAGCTGTATCACCGTGGTCTCTACCATGGACTGCAGGGGAACCTCAGCTCCACCTTCTGGAGCCCCTTCTCCCCCTCCTTCTGCACTGACCCTGGTATATGCAGGGTTGTTCCTCTCACATACTCTCACTCCTCTCTTCTCTGGCAGTTCTGCTGAACATGGGGAAGCTTCTCGTAAAAGACACCCCACCAAAACTTGTGGCCAAAACTTGGCCATGCAAACCCAACACAACAAGCAGGCACAAGAAGAGACATAGAATACACTTTGAAATTCAAACTGTAAATGCTGTGGCGAACTGTTCGCTTACTTGGCTGGGCTCATTAAATTTGAAGGTTGGAAGGTGCTGTACAGAAAAGCAGGTAGAACAACACTAGTGAAGAAACCTTCTGTTTGTTTGGTCAAACTCTTCAAAAATTTAACTCAAATAATGTGTTAAGGGAGTTTTTAGTAGGTAGTTGGGAGTTTTTCCAAAAGTATTTTTTCCATATTTAGTTTGGGTTGTTTTAGGAAATATTAGGGTGGGAATATTGTAGATTGAAATAGATCTGCAAGGAAAGGAATTCTAATTCCTGCCTTCTCAGACACATGCTTTCTTTTTTCTTGTTCTTCTGGTTCTTGTTCTAAATTTTCTTCATCTTTCTTCTTTTCAGAACTTTAGGAAAGATTTGTGCAATGGAACAAAGTTTTTGGAATAATATTCAAACTCCTCCTTTTCATGATGTAGGTCCTAACCTACATCATGCCTGTGGCATTTCTTATAATGTAATCCTTTTATATGAATGACTTAGAGTAGCTAGTGAGGGATTTCATTACTGACAGTGTATGACTTCTTTTAGCCTTTTCCTTCAGCTCACATTGTGCTTCCTGCAGAAATGTGGCTGAATGCTTAAGCCCGTCTGAGGAAAAAGGGTTCTGGCAAGTATTTTATTCCAATTATCTTGATGACTAGTTAATATAATACATATTATGACAGACTGAAGCTAAGTATCTACTAATTGTAAACTATATTCTATGAACATCATTTTAATTTCTGCCTTCCCTGTAATATTAACTTTTGCAATGCAATACAATACCCATCCTTTCTGAGGACAGGCAGATAATGAGGGTGGGAAAATACAGGAGTGCCTGTCTGAGTGCTATGTTCTCAAATCAGGGAATTAAGTAACTCTTTAGAGGTCTCTGTGAGAATAAAACCAAGAATCACACACAATAAATAACTAACAAGAAGATGATGTGTAGATGTGGTGGGTATTGGAATTTCAGTGTTTGTAAAAACCTCAAAAGATTCTTATGTTTAGGAAGCAAGAAGGATGTTCTCTCACTTTATGTCTACCTCTGAGGTGAGCAAGAAGGAAAACAACTGTTTAGCCTAAAGATGTAAATTAGACCTAGACTCAAAGTCAAGGAGGGGGTGACTAGGATGAAGAAATTTCATAAGATTTATGAAATTGAATTGCTGGTTCTAGATAAGAAAAAAAAGGGTGTTTGGTTTGACAAAGGATGTTAAATTCAAGTTAGTTGCTCACTTAAGGACTTCAGTTTATGACTCTCAAGATATCTCTTTTTCCATCACAGCACAGGTCCTAACCTGATCCACTGTAAGACCTTGTAGCCACATGTTTTCCCCTTCTTGTTGAAGTTGGACCCCTTTCAGCCTTCATGATCCCTTCCTAATCTCTTCCTGCACACTAATTCCTATTGTTTATTAATTCAATGCTTATTTTTTATGAAGAGCATGTGTTTATCTGGCTCTTCTGAGACAGTTCAAAAAGGAATCTCAGTATACTCTTGGCTGTGAAGGCTATACTTAGTCTGCAAAATAAAAGAGGATTAGGGATCCAGCTTTGCCTGCTCCCTAGCACTCTATGCTGCATATTTTTGGTACCACATGGTGCTGTTTAGACTTGTGCTAGTCAGCACTTTCTGAGAGAAAGCCTAACACAGTGTGAGGAACAAAGTGCATCAGGCACTGCCTCAAGTAGAGAATGCTAACAGGACAGCACTAGTTTTAGTTCCCCAACACCATATGGTGCTCCACCACTATCCCAGGAGACCTCACCATGTCCTAGGGTATGCAACGCCTAATCTAGGTTTCATCTCCATAGGCTGAAGCTCAAAGTTTACATTAGTTCAGTCATTCAAATGTTAACCCCTCTGCCCCCTAAAATACTCTGTGTGTCTCAGGGCAGTGAAGTCATCACACAAGGTTGAGAAGTGGCAGTGGACTACATAGTGAGGGCAAAACCTGCCTGCATCTCTCAGCCTTACTGCCACAGAGTGGTTCCTGGCTCTGTTTATTTAACGGTACCAAAGCAGCCCCAGGGGCTGAGAAACAATGTGCATCTCTAAGATGCAGTCAGCCATCAGCACAAAGGTAACATCTGGCAAGAAGTTATGCACATCTTAATTGGCCAGCTGTTCTCCTGATTGATTCATTGCCTTCCAGGAAGCACACTTACCTCTCTGTGCTCAAGTTGGCCCTACAGAATGCCCAGCCCCTGGGCTGCTTTTGCTGGCTGGGTGGTGTATTGTGCAAACACACGTGGGAGATCCCTGCGCAGCTGAAGGCTGTCTCATTCTTGAATTGGTTAACCAGAAGTTAATGTTCTGTCATGGATAAAGGGATGCTGGTGGAGATTCAGACAGGCAAGCAGGGACTTGTGCAGCTGCAGTGATCCACTCTATGATCTGGGTTATTGCAATGCATGGTCCTGCTGCACAAAACCTAGGCATGGGCTGGTGACCGACATCACTGCCAGGTGCCAAGGGCCCGGAGACACAAATGGAATGGCAGTACTCTGTGGTGACAACAGGCTCACTTCTGGCCAGGGCACAAGATGGGCTTGATTTATGATCCTTGAATTTTCATGAACTTATAAGGGATAACTAATAAATGTATGTGTCACCCAGAAAAAGATAAAATGTGTTCTTTTGAATTTGATTTTACTCTTCTGCAATGATCAGGAATGCAGTTGCTTCCGATTCACTCTATATGAATTGGAAGCAACGTCTGAATATGAATGTTTATCATCATAATATTTGCTGTGCCTTAATCAAGACAGGCAGGGTGCTCTCTCTCTATTCTGCTAGATATACAAATGAAGGACATTTTGATAATTAGTCTTAGTGTGTTTCAAAGGTAGCAAAGAAGGCAAAAATTCACCCTTCACAAAGATGGAGCCAATCTTAGACCTCACCATTAAATTGTTTGGGGAAGTAGTGTAATATATTCCTATTCAAGTTTGTTTATTAGTTTTAGTTTTAAAATGATAAGCTCATGAAAAAAATTTGTCAACAACACTACATGCCAAAAGATTCCTAGTTTACTTTTTGAAAACTGTGTTAACAATTATACTCCAAAAATCCTTTAGGAGGGGACAGAGGATGAGATATAGTATTTTATTATGCAATTTCTGCAGAGCAAGCAGCAGAATCTGTAAAAGGAATGACTAAGGATTATGTCTGCTTTAACAGAAGAAATTAATGGCTAGGTCAGAAATTTCTTTGGAGCAATCTTCTTGCAGTGTTTTGACACTTCAGCTTCTGCTCTCTGCAATGTTCCTCTAATGGCTTTGTGCAAACAAAAGTTGGAAAACATCGTAGACTTCTGCAGATCAGGGTTTAGGAGACAAGAAAAAATTTAAAGAATTCAAAATAATAATACCTTTGGTTTGGAGTAAGTGCAATTATCTGCCCCTTTTCAATATGTTTCCATTCATTGCTTCTGGCTCCTGGGGATGAAATAACAGTATTTGATTCTAATTGTTACTAAGTGATATAAAGAGATGATAAGTACGGATGTATTTTCCTCCTCTAGCAGTAGAAACTGGCAAGTAGAGAAATCTTTGAGGAAAGAATAACATCGTACGTATTCTATATCTACTCAATATCAAACTCTAGGCTAAATTTTTAAGAATTTTATATAGAATGCACACTTTCAATCTTCATATTGGTATTTTAGTAGCAGCCACAATAAAAAGAAAGAAACCCTGATCTTACTCCATTGTCTAGTCTCTTCATTTTTCCCAACAGCTGTCAAAGATCACACCACCACTCTTTCATTTTCTTCTTACTCCATTAGTCAATGTTTTTCTGCATTCAACAATATTTTTAGTAGAAGACTGTAATCTGATTTTTTAGACTTTTCTTAGTTAGTTTTTCAGTGGATCTTGAAATATAATTTTTCTTTTTTAAAATGTAATACTGCTAATCTGCTTACTAAAGCATTAACAGCTGGAATAAGGTCAAAAAACCAAGTGCATCTTTTCATGTATACTTGCACATCAACTGAGATTTGTTTTTTTCATGAGGCTTTCACTCATTTTTAAAGTATATCCAGCCTGTTGACAAAAGAGCTTTATTTAAATGAACTATGTAATCTTTACCAGCAGTCTGTGGAGCAGATTTGACAATAAAGAAATATCTCATTACCTAGGAGCTTTGTATATTGCACAGGTGTAACTTGGTAGTGGAATAGTATAAAAAGATAAATATTAACTGGATTTTGCTAATAAAGCTGCCATTCTTACAGTGCCAAAACCTGTAGAGTTGTTGTAATTGCCGTTGTTTGAGTTGTAACAATGAACGGAACTGATAAGGCTTATGTCATTTACATAGAATTTAGCATTCATAGTGCACCATTGAATTAATATGACACACACATTGGATCCTCTGATATCAGATTAGCATCACAGGAAACAGAGAACGTGTAGATTTAGAAGTGACTTATTAGTCTCTGTTCAACGTGTAACGCTAATTCGCTTAGATCTGAAAATCACAGTAGGCTACTGCTGATAGCAGCGAGTAGTAGTTGGTGCTTGTTCTGTTAGCTGCATTTTAGTCTGCTACATTTTGCAATAAACTGATGTCTCAAGAGGGACTACTGCAGAATTACAGAATGATGTTTTGTATAATCAAGAAGGTCAGTTGTATCAGTGTCAATCAGGAGTGGAATTAAAAGGGTTATAGTCGCTGCAAGTAAAACAGAGTTGTGTTTTAATAAAACAATTCAGCAAAATAATCCTGGTTTCCTTTACTGTCAATAACATAAAATACCAATGGGTTTAGCTGCTTAACATAGCAATCAGTGGCCTAAAAATCTATCCCTGGAAAAATTAATGTCAGCAACACACCTTTTTCATGGCACACTATGATTCCAAATCTCCCTGCTACTTCCTGTTGAACCTGCCATTCCCAATTATCTCTAAAAATTAAAGATTTAAATTGGATTCCCAAAACCAACAACAAAAAACAGGATAAAATTCCCATTTATCTCTGAAAAGCTGAGTTTAAATTATTTAGTTGACATGACAGGGTTACAGTGGGACAGAGATATGAACATAACACATTTCTGCAGGGTTATATCCAAGAGCCTTGATATTAAAGTGTACTTTGTCTTCCATTCTACGTCTTCTTCAAAGACTAAGCCTGGTTTCATGCTTAGTATAAGGCTGCACATGTACATAAGCTTTCCACCTCTTTTTGAGAACTGATGGTATACTTTTATGATGGTACTTACCATAAGTACCTCTAGTTCACTCATGTTCACCTCAGCTAAATCCAACCTATTGTTTACTAAGATTTCTGCCCAATGTCATCTCACATCCAGTATAACATTACTTTGAAAATTATCTCTCTTGCAGGACAGACAGGATTTTTTTTTCCAAAATGATCCTATGAGTTTAAATATTGTATCCTGGATATATCACACTGGATAATATTATTCTCTGTGATAACGACCTTTGCTCTCTGCTTTGACATTTTTTTGCTTCTGGATTGATGTGTTTACTGCTGACATCTCAGTCAGTTATTGTCAATGTTAAATGGCTTGAGTTCATAATGTTTCACTGAAATATTGTATAGATAGTGGGCTGAGTCTAGTGAGACTTCTTGGAAGTGCTCTGGCCATCTATTTCTCTCATCTGCCTCAGCTATGTGTATTTTGCCATTCTTGCAGATGCTTAGCCCATTTCTTCATTTTAATATCTACAAATAGTTTTAATCACTTGGTAAGAAGCTCTATATACTTACTGTAACTGCATCATTTCCAGCTACTCATTCTTTTAAATGTTTCAATTTGCATTTTCTTGGGTTTTTTTTTTTAGTCTGGAATCACCCTTGTTTCATCACATTTAGGTCTCAAAGTCTCTGTAATCAGAGAAATTCCCATTCCTTAAGCCATGTAGCTGAGTTTGGTTCCTTCTTTTCAGGCTGTTTCTGAAAAAAATTCAGGAAAGGAAAATGAAATTTCAGCTAGTACTTGAAAAAAAATCACAGAAGCAGTTTTTCTTCTGGTAAAATATTATTGCACTGGGAAAGGATATTCCATCTTATGGTCTAGGTTTGGATCTCCTTGCTTGATATTGCATTCTAGCATAGCTATGGAAAATCTAGATTAAACTATGATGATTTTGATTAACAGTTGGATTCCTTAATCACAAATTGGCATCCTTAGCACAGGCTCCACAGTTTGATCCGAAGAAACCATCTGTTTTTTACAAAGACTTAGTTATCCAGGTTATCTGAGCACCAATGGATGGATATTTGTGCTGGTTCACAGATAGGCACATTGCTGTCAGTAATGAATTTCACCCAAGACCAAAATAACAATCTAATTAAAGACAACAATCAAGTTTCTGTGCTATATTCCTGATCTAATGTGTGACAAACCACTTTCTGAAGATGGTTTATGTACAGGGTAGAGTTACAAAGAAATACGCATTCTTAGTTACTTAGCAATATTGGTACATAATCTGAACTGTAGGACCACTGAGAAGGTCAAGATTGTTCACAGAGGACGACATGTTTTTAAAAAAATTATAAAAATGGGAACATCTGCTCGTGACTATATGGAGACAGTAGTTTTCCAAAGACTTACAGTTTTTACCAGAATGTATTTATGAAAAAGTCATATCACACAGAAAAATGCTGTCCCCTCTAAAATGTGAGCTCCCTTTGCAAACTGCATCTAGTAAGGGAAGCACCAGTATAATTTGGTCACAGAAGCACAGTAATGTATTTTGCCCAGGATTCCTAAAAACAGAAAAACCCCAAACTGCTTGGGCTGTCCAAACAAATTCAGCCTGAGGCAAACACCTGCCATGCACATTTTTAGATCAAATGTGTAAAGTTTGGCAAAATTTAAGGAGAATTTTCTTCTGAGAATAATAGTTTTGTCTATATTATTATCTACTATTTTCTGTATGACCCAGAATCTGGCCATTTTAATGGATCAGACAGCTTGTATGCAAGTATGTATTCTTAATGTAGAATACATTTATATTATGAACAATTTTGCAAAATAAAATAACACTTTATTGATAGAGAGTCTTTTCATTATTAGGGGTAAAAGAGAAACTCGTGTATTCAGATCAACTGAATCTCACTATTTAAAAACAGCTAAGAGGAGAAATAGGTTTGTAATCATAACCCAATCTGACGCTAGCGTGCCATCACTGTCCAGAACTGGTAATTGAAACAGTCCAAATAATATGTTCTTGACTGAGAAAAGGCATCATGACTGAGTTCAAGGTGCTATTCTTAATGGGGCCATGTGGCATTTGGTGTTTAAAAAAGTAAAAACCCCTAGCTCTGGGTTTATTGTGAAATATCTCTACAATCAGTTGTTCTAGTGCTATGCAGCTAGATCTGTAATAAAAGACAAGCAGGTGAAAATTTTGTGTTCCTGTGAACCATCAGACAACAAAATTAAAAAATGTTCTGGTATAAATAAGATGCAGTTACTTCGTTATATTTGGGATTTTCTTTCAGTTTAACTGTTGGCCACAATATAGAGAATCCAAATATAACATATAATGGTAACATTAATAAACAAGGACCTAGAAACAATGCTACTGGAATAATGAATTAGACTTGAATAGGCCTGAGCTTCAAATAGTATAATATGCTTTTAAATCCAGTTTGATTCCTTAAATAAGAAATTGCTGCATATTACTCCAAGTCAAGTATGGATTAGATGAAGTATTTAGATTTGTCATAACAAAAAAGTTAAAGGTGAGAACAGATTAAGATATCCCAAATCATAAGATTCCTCTCTAGTGAGACAGTAATATCAGGTAGTTCACTCATCCTTCTCCCAAATTTATGCTGATATTATCAATGATATTAGCGCCAGGTGTAAAGAAGGAATCAAGTAATTATGGACTCATATGGTGCCCTCTGCTGTGACTCACAGAGGGGAACCACAACACCAGAGGAAAAAATAGTGAAGCCCCAAAGCAGAAGAATGGCAAGGACAACTCCATGAGATCATTTATCCTCCCCAGGAGCTCCCAAAGGTGTCACTCCAGCAAAGCCATTGGCTCACTGTTTCCTTGTTTCCAGGATGAGGTCTAGGAGAAGACTGCTTGCTGCAAAAATCGTCCTTCTGTCCACCTGTATGAGCTGCAGCCATGCCAGATTCAAGAATGACAGGAACAGGAATCATGGGGTTTCCTTTCCTTTTGAATCCCCAAAATCTGTAGCTTGCTTGTCTTTCTATTTCCTTTTTCCTTCAGTCCTGCTCTGACAGCAAAGAAAACGCCAAAACCAAAGTGAATTTCATGTAAATATTTGACTGCTGTAGCTATTCTTACACCTTGGCCATTGGAGATGGATGTTGTTACCTTCTCTGCCAGCATTTGTTTCAATGTGTTCAGAATACTAAGAAACACAGCATTGAAAAACAAAGGAGCAAGCAACAATGCTATATGCTTAACTCATGCATGCAGTGTCTTTTTAAGTCTCTACATCTGACAAAAAAAAAAAAAGATCAGGAAAAGCTAATATGTCTGCTATATGACCAAGAAGAGCATCTGCTACCAATACCACCAGTATTGGTACCTGTAGGGGCAGGGAGATCATGACAAAGCCTATGAAATCTCCTTTTGTATTAGAAGTGCTCTTTAGCTAAGTTACTTGAGATTTTAATTTTTTTAATCACTCTCTCAGCTAGAACTCTGCTGTTGACTCAGGAATTCACTTGGCCCCTCCTAGGTTAGTGAGTTCATCAGTTTATTCTAACATTGCAGGCAACATTATGTGATTAAGTTGTTACTTTCTCACAAACCTGTATTTCTGACCACATGCATAAATTTTATTTATGTTGCAATTAATATTGTAAAATAATAAATATTTGGGTTTGGGTCCGCTATGTTAGGCACAATAAAATATTTTCAAAATATGAGATGCATTTCAAAGTGTGATACATGATAGCATCATCTACTGTGGACTTGTAATTTTGGAATGAGAAACACTAGCAAAGGTTGTACTGGACAATAGCCATTATAAACTGTCAGTTTCTCAATAAATATAGCAATTTTCATATAGAGAAACCTCAAAACTTTTGAATGTCTTTTAATTCTCTCAAGACAAGAAATCAGATAGCCACCAAACTCGATAACCACAAATCCCTTTCACTGTTTGCTGTCAAATCATTTCATGTCCTTCCCCCAACCACCATTTTCCTTATCATACAGCAATGTAACATATTTTGCAATTATTTCAACTTTTTACAAAATCAGGATTTTGATAATCCAAAATTAGTTTTCTATTTAATTTGTTTTCCCAAGCTTGAAGCAGGTTGTTTTATTAATATGTCCTAAGTTCTTATGTTTTGCCCCTCTCTCACCCGCATTCTTTTTCAGACTTCAGAGTGGTATCAGAAAAACTGAGATTTCAAAATAGTCAAAGTAACAGCAGACAGGCAGGAAGAGACAGATATCAGAAAACAAAATAATTTTTAAAATAGATGGGAAGAAGCTGGAGTACTTAAAAGAGGTTCTTCAAACTGGATTGGTTTCAGGTTTTGGCTGTGATTCAGGCTGGAGTTTTTTATTTTTCCATTGAGTTTGTCTACCTTCCCTCATGTTATTTTTAACATACACAGGCAGAGCACAAAATATTATGTACAAGGATCTTCTTTAATATTTTAAAGCCTCATTTAGAAAGATGCAGCATGCTCAGAGCTTCCATGGAATCTAATGGGATTGTGGAAACCTGGTATCTCCAAAAATCAGGCCATTAATTTTGAAAATGTGCATTAATTACTCTCTAGGCTGTAATAGCTCACTTGCTACTACTATAATCTACATTCTTTTGAAAAAGTGTATTTTTCACCTGCTATGCTGCGCTTGCTCCTAAAGAGCAGTCATAGCTTATAATCTAAAAGCTTCTTTATAACTGATCCAATTATTGACCTGTGGCATTGACCTTAATGAAATGTAATATTTCCAAAGGAATGGTACAATCCATTGTGTTAATCTGGTTGACAGGCATACTCTTGAAGGCTTCATGATAACAATAGCTATGGAATTTATCGAAATAATTAACTTGATGAAACACAAACCTGTGTATTTCCACTAAGCAATGAATTATGTGGTTTAAATGTCCATTTCCTAAATTACAACTAGTCTATAGTATGCAGCAGCATTTGCAGAATTTGCCAAAACCCACAGCTGTTTTCAACACCATTCCATGTTGGTAAATTTTCAGATCTCTTGAAAACATTTTTATTCTAGACTGAGACCCGGCACACAATGTTTATGTGTTCCAAATACTTGCAGATAAAGGAAAAACTGATTCTAGTCTTAACTGTGGATTGTAGAAATCACTACTGTTAACCAAAAGTGAAAGCCTTCAGCTAAGTACTCCCATTTGGAATCAGTTCACTTAGGATCCTTTGCACCGAATGCTATTCCTAGGATAAGTGTTCTCTTTTCTATATGTTGATATAAAATCCTTCTTTTAAGTAGTGTCACTCTCAGCCATCGCATTTGGCGCAATTTAATGCTGTTAGATGCTTTCATGTCATGTGGTTATAGCTGGGTAGATTAATAGGAACTTCTATATGGAAATTTCTTTCCTGTTATTGTTCTCCCTGAGCAGTTGATGGCTAAGTTAATTCTCTTTAGTTTTGTCATGCACTAAAGCACACATTGCCAAGCTATGATAAGCTTTACACAGGGAAAAAAAAAGCCCTTGTGTCCATCAAAGTCTTAAACTTGTATTTTAAACTTTGGCCTGACCTGATGTGCCATTCCAAAAAGCTTCTAAAGATTATTTTTTTAAGAAAGGTTCAATATGTCCCGAGGCTATCGGTTTTGAGTTAAACTGGGTGAAGTAGAAATATTTTACTCATCAGCTTTGCAGTCACAGAGTTTGCCTCAGCTAGAACAAAACTGCTGAGGCATTTAGAGAAAATTAACCCCCCATCCTGGCAGCCAGATGTGACTGGTTTCTGATGAATGCACATGAGTGGGCTGAAAAACCAAGAGACTGTGAAATTCCTGTCAGGTCCGTACAGCGCAGAATGGGCTATTGACTGCTTTCTATATTTCCCTCCATCATTCTTCTTGAACGCTGCCATTAATTTCCTCTCCTGCTCTGACTTGGGAATTTAATTTTTTTTTTTCCTGTTGGGCTTTCTTTTTTTTTTTCCTCCTTCCTCCCCCCACCTACTTTCTCTGTCCCCCCCACCCTGACCCCCGTTGTTGCCGTGTCCGTGGCCATCGGCGCTGGCGCTGCGGGTGCGGCCACTGGCGTGGCCATCCCAGCTGCAGGGGCGATGGAGCGGGGCCACGCTGGCCGAGTGGTGGAGCCTCTCCAGCGAGGCCTCTCCAGCCAGGCTGGGCTGGCAAGGATCCAGGCAGCCTCTCAGGAGAACGCTCAGAAAATATTAGCTGTGCAGGTAGGTGATTGCAGGGAAGTCGGAAAGATCATTCTGATCTAGATTGAAAAGCAAATGATGGGTAGTGTGATGAAGCATTAAAACCATATCCCATCAGAGTTTTATAAATTTTTAACCTCTTTAATAAACTGGAATTGCATGAAGGATGAATTCAGTAAGTTAGCACATATACCATGCATAGATTGAAAAAAGAGGGGGAGATTAGATTTATTTCTCACAAACCTTTGAGAAGATTATTATAAATACATTGAATATAAATATTTGAAACGCAGAGTGGCACTGCTATTGCTGCTCAGTTGTTTTAGAAGATGTTATTGTGTCCTGTTTTGTGCAAATATTATTTCCATGGTAAACACTACTGTCATTTTCACTGCATTCGTATTTAATATCTTTAGAAGAGGACTATTTTTAAGAAGTATTGCACTTTCCTAACTCAGTTATACAATAATTTTCCCTTATTTGTAAAAAAACAACACTGTGGAGATATGAGATTTAAAAATGGTTTCCAACAATGTATGGTTTTTCATTTTATGTCTTGTTCCCCAGATAAATACATTTATCAGGGAAAATAACTACTATACAGTATAGTTTAAATGTTCATTTATTTTTGTCTCATGCTACGGTATCTTATTTACATTTCTGTAAAGCCACTCCTTTCAATCTCTTCCCATAGGTAATGGCCATAACCAGATGGCATTTGTGAAGGATTTTTAAAAGACTTAAGTGAAATATTTCTTCAGACTTATTCCTTGCAAAAGAAGTTACTTTACTGGTGCAGCTTTAGTGCAGCATATTCTTGCGATTTCTGTTGTCTAATTTGTAATGGTCAAGCTTTGTTGTGTAATTGTGGAAACAATTTCCCTGCCTTTTAATATTATATAATTACACTTCACACTTATTATCTGATGAATTAAAAATTAAAATCTAACTTGAATCAGTTCTAGAATTCTATTAAGTTGCCTCAGCATAATGATCTGTTTTCAGTGTCTCACTAAGAGGATTCATATTTAAAATTCCAAATTTCCGTATTTGTTCTATGGAATCGTATATGTTGTGCTATGCATGCTCTACTTCTGTAAGCTATTTAGATCATAATCATATCAATCATAATCACAATCATATCATAATCAGAAATTCAATATAAATAATTAAGATAAAAATATAATCATATTTATACCTTAGTAATGGGTTTAATGGAGTGGGTTTTTATGGAATGCTATGGAATTTTGGGGTTGTTATATATGACAAATACTGCACAGACCTCTGTCCCAGTGAAAACATTTTTTTCATTCAAATCACTCATTTAGCATTTGAAAAACTGGAAAAGCTTCCTTTTTATTTTTGTGGGGGAGATTTCTCAGATGGTTTCTGTTCTCTCCTGTGTGAGTAGGAGAGGAGTGCTGATCTGTGTGCATCCCAAAGCTCATGAGCAAAAGGGGCGACATGGAAGCCACAGGTGGCAGATGGTGTCCTCACACACAAATGTTAGCATTAATCTAATGTTCTGCAATATTTTAATAGTTGTACTGCAAACCTCATCTGCACTGGAACTCCTGTGCCAACAACCAGTCCTTGCAACAATGGATGAGTGTGGCAGAAAAGCTTCACCTTAGCACACATTTTTCCATGCATACTGTCCCTGCTGGGAGCCCATGTCAGTAAATCTTGTCACCCTGAAAAACTCAACTGGCTGGAAACAGACCTAAAATAAGCTTTTAGGTGTAAGACCCAGCACCATTTGGGGATGTTCAGAATTGAGTAGCTCAGAGTTACCAGTGACAAAGTCTTGTTCAGTGTGGAAAATATTCTGTTCCCTCTCTGCTTTCACTATCCATTACATAGTTTTCTGATATACTGATCCTTTTCTGATATTCTGATATCCTTGCTATGTTTTTATGTGGTTTGACTGATGATAACTTAAAATTAAAATAATGAACAAAGAAAAAATATAAAATTGAAACTGAAGTAGTTCAGCTAAGAGCACTTCCCAGGATGTGTAGAAGAGAGGACTTCCCTTCAGCAATGTCTTGGTTTTATGTTTTGGAGGTCTTGGAAGTTGTTTAATTTTGTGTGGGCTGGTGTCTTTGTAAATCTGTGTTATTGCCTGACCAATCTATTCTTCTGCCAGTTAAGTTGTCTTATTGATGGCATTAACATAATGGCACTCACACCCAAAATAAAATCTGACAGTTGTTCTTGTCCCTTTCTTTTCTCTCAGCCAGAATATCCCAAGTTTCTTGTTCCTAGTGACCCTCCTACATTAAAGTATGAGGATGAGAACACACTGCACTGAGAAATGTGTGGCAAAACAGTGATTCCTGCTCATCAGAGCTTCTGTCCCAGCATTTCCTTGATCAGAGCAATCAGGAGTAGGTGAATGACAGAGGAAGAGTGCATTAGGGGAGGCAGTAGATACAGTACATTGGCTGCCTAAGTGTTTTCTAATATTTTACAGAAGCCGTGACCTGGGTGAGATCCAAAAAGAGACTTAAAAGTAGATAATGGAGGAGGTTTCAGCCTTTTCACCAGGTGCTTTTTAACTACCAACACCCTCCAGTTATACCCAGCAGCAGAGTTTTGGGAGAACTGTGATGTGAAAATGAAGAGCTGCCTCAGAACAGAAGATAGATTTGACCAGAGGTTTCATCATTACTTGTCAATGCTAGTACTGTTTAGTGACATGAAAAGATTAAAAAAAAAAAAAAGCTATTTTAATTTATTTCAATTAGGCTTTTAAATACATATTTCCTGGGTTTTCTAATGATCTTTTTAGCCATTTTGCTTTTTCAATATTTCATACTTGCATTGGAAACAGGAATAATTAAATTATTACCTAGTGTCCATATGTTTTCTGAATGCACTCCGTGCAGAAAATGAGATTTTGACATTAAGCATTTGAATTGGGATCTTAAAGAAAAGGATAAGATAGTCTTCCAATTAATAACAAAAAATAAATATGTTCGCAATTGAATCAATTGCTAGAATAGAGAACAATGACTGAAATTATTTACACTTCCAATTTTCGTTCTTTATCTATTTCATTTTTCTTTAGAGCAAAGTGCAGGGCTTTTCTTCGGTGAGACTATTTCATTTCGTGATTCTCTACCTTTTTTCAAAATTTCTTAATTTTTTTTAAAAATTCTTTACTGCCTCTGATTGCAACCAGTAGCAGAATTTGAGAGATTACTATCTGGAGATAATTTTGATTTGAGAGAATGCACTAGAAATGCCTTAGAAGTGCATGAGCAGTGCTCTGATCTTTTTATTCTGGGACATTTACAGACATGCAAAACAGCTCTGCAAAGAGACTTTTTTTTTTACTGTGATAGTCAAAGAAAGTTCTATGTGCTCCAGTATGCGTGTACTTTTCAGTTGTTTTACCATCACTGCCAGCCCAGTCTATGGTTTGCTGGAGGGTTTCAGCCTTCAAAAATCCTTCAACAATTACTAAATAAATTTTTAGTCCAGCAGAAAATAATAGAAGCAATCTCTTTAACTTTGAAAAAAACCCTGAAAATATGTAAAACCTTTTATAACTAGTGAACAGGCAAGGTATTTATTATGCTAATTACTTTTGCTTCTCCAATAATGCTTTGGAGTTTCAGTAACTTGGCTCTTGAGTAAGTTCAATTAGCTATCTAATTGCAAAAGTGATATATGACGGCACATGTAGCTTTAGTTGGGACTGTGCCTGTGCTTTAATCCTGATGGTCTTGACTATAGTTATATCAGAATCATTTTGGGGGTCAAAGTGTTACAGGAAAAGATAACATCATTGGTATTCTCATTGTAACTTTAAAGGATTTCACACATACCTTTTCTGATGGTGGCAAGACAAAGGTACCTTTTTAATAAATGCAAGATTATTGGTTTAATTTTTAATAGATCAGCAGCTTTGATAACCATTCACACCAGCACAAAGTGATAAAAAAGTAGATCATCAGAATTTAGAGTTTAGAAATCCCTCAGTTGGTAGCAGCTTTATCCATTTTCATCAGGTGGACATAGCTTCATAAGGTACCAAGGAATAAGGCACCAATCAACTCAAAGTCTGCCACTCTGATTGAAGTTTGCTGTGGTTATGTATATATTTTCTGCATTTTTAATCAAGTTGCTTGATTAGACTGAAATCTTTAAAAGTTTTGGCAAAGCTTTTGAAGTTCAAAATAACCACACTGTACTGAACTACACTCGTTAACAGCAGAAGAGTTTTGATGGTTTGCCTTAATTCGAGCAATTTCGCAGAGGTCACCAGAGAAAGGAGTGACTCTTCTTTACCAAGGCTTCGAATTTTTGGTCAATCTGCCACAGGCAGATCCACCTCAGTGGATACTAATTCTTAATGGAGGAAATATTTCACTGGCTGTGCAGAGCTTTTCATGCCACCCTGTTCTACCTCCTTACAAGAAATTCAGTGTGGTACCACTAAGGCCAGGAGCAACTGCAAGCCCTGCTTGCTACAAGCAGCTTTACCCTTTGCCTCTCTGAAAACCACACATTCTGAACTTGCTTCTTAGCTGTCAGGTGGCAGCCAGTTTAAGCACAGCTTTTGTTCTTTAACTTATTAACACAGGTGTGTTATGGTGTCCCTCAGGGCTGACGCTCTTCAAAATCCATATGCATTCTCTTTTATTTTTCTCTGTTATGGGTTGACTTATCACCATTTATGCTGATTGCACTCAGTTGTGTCTTTTTTCCTGCTGATTTCACTTTAGCAGTCTTGCTGTTTCTGTCTTGTCTTGGAGACATATGGGGTTGGATGACAGATAATGTTTCTTAAGGGGACATGGCTGCACACCTTTTAATTAGTTCTAAGTTTTTGTGTTTAGTCACATTTATTCATAATAACCATTTAAAATGGTGAAGTTACATTTTTCTTGGTTTATTATTCATTTATAAATTATTTATTTAGTACAGTGGAGGGGAATTGAGAAAAGCTATTTTTGCTTCTGCTCTTGGGAGTAATTCTTATGAGTTGAAAAATGTGTTACTTAGTTAATCATGTTCTAAAGAAACAGGGAAATCAGCATCCAGTGTATAGTTCCTAAAAGTACATGGTTTTCCTCTCAAATGCTTATGAATTTTGCATAATTGCAACTGGAATTCTTCAAAATATGATCTCACATTTTTAAAAAAATTCTTAAAGCATTTTCTCTCGATTTTTCTATATTTAGTTGATGACCCCGACAAACATTCACCAAAATCTTTGAATTTATATATTGTGTAGGTTTAGTGGCAAATACAGCTGCTATGGCATGGACACTTAAAGTTAATGACCATTTATTTTGTTGCTGCATGATGAAAGTGACCTTTCCAGTGAGAGAATGGAAAGTAGTCTCAAAATAAACCAAACTCACAGAAGAAATTAGAACTTGCTTGATTTCTTTGCCTCATTTTCATGGTCTGTGATTTTGCTTATCACATGGCAAAACTCCAATATCTTTATTCTGACATAATTTCCTTCACCATTTTTTAAGTGAAATGTACACGCAATTTGGCACAACTCAGCTCCATTTAGGTTTTTACGCCACTTATGCCTTCATGCACCAAGCTTCTTAAGCTTCTCGTAAACCCTTTATTTTTCAAAGCTTTATACCTAAAGGCTTATATAACCAAAAACATTTCCTGGCATGCATAGAAACACCAAACTATTTCAATTTCTCTATGGCTTCACTTAAAAATTTTACTGTAAGAAGTCAATGTGATATGAATCAAAGAGTTCAGAAATGTGGTTGCCACCTGAAAGCCCTAGTGTGATAGTAGGAAGACAAACAGTTCTCCTAGTTACTTGTTAATGGTGGAGACTAAAAAATGGTCTCTTCAAAGAAAAAAATTAATTTCATGTTTTTAAGATTAAGTTTTGTTTTGGAGATGAATAATTTAGTTGATTTGCAGGCGTACATTTTCAACATAGAACATTTGTGTACTAAAGTATTTTTGTGTGCTAAAAGTTGTGACCTTGCAGAAAATGGAAGGATGGCAACTCATCTAAGAGGTTTATTTTCAAATTTCTTTTAAAAGAAAAATTCCTAACAGTTAAATTTTTTTCACTATTCAGCACCATTTACTGGAATTGAGCTTTGTGTGTTACCAGAATAGGCCTAAATGTCCACTTTCTTATGCTTGCTAACATGTACACACAGAAATGTCTTAATAATTTAAAATGTGCTGACTAATAGAAATAAGTAATTTTTTTTCAGTAGTGAAACATAAATTTACAAAATTAAGAGTTTATTAAATGTTACTAGATATCTGACTTTAAAGGATGATGAAATTACTAGAAAAACTTCCTTGTTCATTCAGCGAAATTTATTCTCCCCCTAAAGAGATTTCTAATCCGGAAATCTCTATGACTTCTTGCTCTTTCCACCTGTAGGCCTGATAACTCACATTTGTGGGCCAAACACTCAAAACTCCAGTTAAATCTGAGGAGCTGGCAAGCATGTTCTCTCTGTTATTCTTACTGTCAGCAGGGCTGTTCAAGCCAGTAGGTCTTAAAAGACAAAAAGAGAGGAACCACATGACTTCCAGATTCTTAAAAAGTGATCTCCTGAGTCATGTCACTGCTACAGCAGTCTGTAAGCCTCAGATTATTCTCTGTGCTCCCTGAGAGACTCAAAATTTAAAGCTCAATGGAACAAAAATGTGCTGAAACACTTAAAATTGATTGAGAAGTTTTCAAAAAAATATTAAGGTTGTCTTGCTTTTTGCCTTTTCCAGAATCTAAAGACAATTAGATTTCTATTTATTGAAGTAGCATAAATTTTACTTTTTTACTTAAGTAACTGAATCTGTGTTGAAATATTTACATAAAATAATCTGAATAAAGTTTATATAAATTATTGAAGTGCTAACATTTCTAAATTGAGTAACAAGTTTTTGCAATCTTAATAATTTTCTTGCAAGTTTTTTTTAAACTCTCAAATCTCCAAGAATATAAACCATTATATTGACTCTTTGATCATCAGCAGAGTTAGTGACAATAAACTTAATCTGCCAATTTAACTAATGGAGTAAATAACAACTGTTGTAGACTGCTGTATGTGTCCCATTCATTAATTCATTGCTCAAGCTTTTGTCTAATCAAAGTCCCTCCAGCTCACAGCATCTGCTTTTCCCAACCCAGTGTCTGTGCTGCGTCTCATCCCAGATTATTGTCAAATCTCCTTCCTGCACCTGACTCATTCCCAGACTACTAGCCCAGCCATTTCTGCTCTTCCTTCATGCTTCCTTTCTTGACCTAGCCTTTGGCACTGCCTATTTCCATTTTCTTCTGTTCCCTTGTTGATCTCTCTGGTCCCAGCCTACATCTTTGTTTCCCAACCAATGGTCACCTTCTTCTGCCTCTCAGCCTCTGAGACCTGCCAGTTCCAGGCTTTACCCTGATCTGACAGACCACTGAAAGCTTTCCTTTTCTGCAGCTCAAGTCTCATAAACCTTCTCTAAATCTAGCTGTTGCTCCATTTTGGCTTTTTCTCGGTCACATTCAAATCAAACCATTACCTCCTCCTCCAGCACCTACAAGGCAAAATGAGAGCACAGGCCAGACACCTCTAGTCTAAAACCCCTAGGTTCAGCTCAAACCACAGCAGTCCTGAGATACTACTGCAGGAGAAGCATTACCTCTCACCAGGCTTAAGTTTGTAAAAAATGTGGTTTTCAGAGCTAGTGAGCTCGAGTTCACATTTAGTAATCATGGGAAAACTGTGTTTTCAGAGCTCAGTGATGAAGTTTTTGATATATTGTAATTAAAAAAAAAAAAGAAAAAAGGCATTAGAATGTATATTCTAATATTGAATGTATATTCAGTAAATCTTGACAACTTTCACAACATGTAATTCTCTCAGCCCTACCTTCAGTTCAGGGGGACTCCTTCTTATTAAAGGAAAATTTGTTGCACTGATTCAAAGACCAGTGTTTCAAAATCCAGAAATTAAAAGATCAAGTTCTCCCTAGCAAACTGGATAGGTATCCTTGAACCTCTGAGCAGAGACTGTCTTGGTTTGAGTAGGTCTGTTATGGCTGTCTGGGACAGCATGGGAAAGCAGATACACGACCAAAATATCTTAAAGTATTTTATTACAGTTCTGTAAAAAGTTTAAGGCTAAATTATAGCTAACATTGAGGTTTATGATGATGATTCTGTAGCTCATGAATCTCTCTTTTGAGACCTTGGCCAAATATGACAACCTCTCAAAGATCAATAATTTGGTTCACAAAATTCCCTTCTCAAGTAAAACCACAATGGTTTCACATGTACTTTCTCCTTCAAGACACCCGTGGTTGTTTCGATTGACAAGAAAATACAACGATGATTCAACAAGTAAGATGGTTATTCAGTTGTTAAGAAAATGAAACAATGCTTCACAGTTTTGCTTCTCCAGCAATTGACAGAAACTTTCAGTGTATAATTAAGAAAAGTTAAATAAAGCCCATTTGTAGGAAGACGAGATTAAGAATAGGATTTATTAAGTATTCTGTTGCCAAATGAGCAAATGCTTAGCTCTGGTTTTATAAGTTAAAACTACGGAATTTAATTTCTTGATCCAGTACAGTGAGTAAAGGCTCAGAGAAATGACATTTTAAATTAATGATTCAACCTTACAACATCACTTTGGGTTATTTGAAGTTTAGTAACCTCCTTCTACCCATTTTAAACATATATCAAAACACAGGTTTAATGATGGACTGTTTACATGTTGAAAGCTCCTTCTTGGCAGCTCTTCTGTTTTTGTCGTCACCTGAATTAATTATGGTAGCTCAGAATGTCTCTGGCAAACATGATGATATATCATAGATTATAAACTCGTCTACTGAACTCTTAACTATGGTCGCAAAGTAGATTATTTTGTTTAAAGACAGCAGTTTAAAAATTTAGACATTTAATTTAATTATCCTCTCCCAGAAGTATAAGAAGAAATCAGAATCCTAGAGTGAATAGCATTATACTTGCATAAGAAAACTTACAGAAGCATTTTTGCTTCAAACTCAATAATTTTGCTTATAATCACTAACTATGTTTTTGTTTTACAGAACCAGTATGATTTGGAAAAAGAATAAAATTGCTTTTAAAGTGCAAAAATAATTATGAACCACTTGAAATGTAATGTCTGTATTTTATTTCTCATCAGAATTCATTAGTGTGTAACATCAATAATTTAGCCCATCATTTGCCAACACTGACTTGGCTCAGTAGTTCAATCATGTAACCCTGTAAACTCACTTTCCATTAAAATGAATGTTGCTGACAAAGGATAACTAAAGAGATACTTCATTTATTAGCTAAAGAGATACTTCATTTATCAACATTTTTAAATTAGAAGTTTGGGACCACAGACACTTAGCTGGATAAATTATTCAAAGGGATCTTTGCATTAGGCCTAAAGATGTTTATAGAATCAAATACAATGTTATCCAGAATTATAACAGCCTTTCATTTGTGTAACATGTAATTCACAGTATAATATTCCAGAAACCAACAGAGCCACCTGCAGAGAATCAAATGACCTACCAGTACAAAATACTGCCTGTCATGTGCAAAATTATCAAATGTGTAATATCCCATCTTTTGATTGACTCAATCAAGCATTTCACATGGAAAATTCCTTACAAGAAACTTCTCGAAACAGGCAATGTAATCTTCCCAAGTTGCATTTGAGGAATTAAATGCTTTACATTATTTTACTATGAGCACTTTCTTTAAATCCGATAACCATCTTCTCCAAATGTATCCTTTCAAAATAGTCAGGATTCAGATGTGATGCCTCAGCTTGTTGCTTCTCTGGCCTTTTTCCTTGCTACCTATTCTTTCTTACCAGAACACTGGATTCAATTTCTAAACTTTATGCCTTTCTCTTTTTTCTTTCTTTTATTTTTTTTTTTTTTTTGTTATCATAATTCAACTTGGGTGTAGGCATTTTTTTCTTTCCTTTTTTTTTTTTTAATTAAATAGATACCTGTAGCATGAGAGGACAAAGTTATGAATTAAATAAAATCCTCTCATACTATGTCTTTTGCTTATGCCTGCGAAGATAGATCTGGAAACCATATCCTTCCTAAGGATAAATCAGTAAATATCTGTCAGAGGAGCAACATAACATGACCGTCATCTGACTGGGTACTCTGGAGGGCTGCTGCTAGCACTGCAGAAGGAACCAATTAAGGACAGAAGCAGAAAGCAAATGAAAATGTTACCATATCAGTTGGGTCAAACCAACACATTGCTGCACAATTCCCCTTACTCATTTCTATCTACCTAAATTAAATGTATATGGTTTCTTTGTAATGATTCCCATCCTTACTCTTTTCTCAAACTGTGCTGGAGACACAAGAACCACTCCTCCTTTAATGATATTCCACGTAAATTCTTTTGTAGTCTTTGTGCTCACAGGTCTTATAAATATGTTTTTGTGACACTCCAGACTGAGTAGTGAGGGATCAAATTTAGATCCTCGCTTTCGAATGTTCTCTGAAAAAGCGTTTATTCCAAATTGAATGGGATATTCTTCTGAGCCCAAGTACTGTGGGGAACTGAGCATGCACGTGGTATCAGAGAAGAAATGTTCTTTTGAAACAATTTAAAAGATGCTGCTATCAGCTGATTCAGGGGTCTGAGGAGCTTTGCACAAGGAAACCTCTTGAAATTTTTCTCTGTTTCATGAGGTGAGAGTGGGTTGGAAAGAACTACACCTTAGAGAACTACTCATTTGTCAAGGATGACTTTGATGAAAATTAAAACAGAAGCATTTCTCTTCTAGTAGTCCTGTATTTCATTCTATACTATTCAGTACTGCCACGTGGATGTGCAGTCAGTGTAGTATCATCACTTAGCATCAGTTTTGCCACGTCTACTGGCACTGGAGCAGTAAGCTGAGAGCTGAAGATTCAGGAAAACAGTTTCTTTCTTGCACTTAACTCTTCCAAAACTGTGATAGGTCACAGCAGTTTCATGAGTCACGTTAACATGCCAGCTTGTCACAGCTGTCATGGATCCCTCTAAAGCAATCTTTGCAGTTTTCTGGCACTCCTGTATGTTGGAGCAACTGCTGTCTTGCACAGTAATGTCCTTGGGGACATGATGGAGAGAAAACAGAGCAATCCACTCCGTGACTTTCCCTTCCTGCGACACTCCTTAGCCTTGAGTAGTAGAAGTTGTCCTCATGGCTGCTCAGTCCTACAGAGAATTTAATATCTAGTTTCAGGGATTCCGAATGAACTTTTTCTAGGTTAATGCAAACCTTCCCTTTCTTGAGTTTCTATGTGTGCTACAAGGACAAGAGGAGAAATATATGGCACTGTGGAAACTCAGAAGCATGACCTTGTGATTATAGGGAGATGTTCTGAAATTTAGGAATACTTACTGAGCATGGGGTATTCTGGAAAAAAATGTCTTCAGTCTGATCTCATCTGTCTGGTCTGGTATAGGAAGAAATGCTGCATGTGTTTATTCTTCCCTTACGCTCTTCTGTACATGGCCTCTCGTGATGATTGTTGCTGGGTGGGTTAGCTGGACCACTGGCTTGATTCCACATTGCAGTGTGCGTGTGATCCTGTTATGATTGTTGGTTTCTTAGGCAATATATACATTTTCCAATTTTATATTCACTTTTTTTTCCTCTGTGATTAATCCTATGGGGGTTTTGCATAGTTTTCTGTTCATCTTGTTGGTATCTCCCCATATTTCAGATATTCTTCATCTGCAGCAAAAGATGGTTTAGAGCAGTTAATCCTTTTTCCCCTCAGGCAGCTCATTAAATTATTTACTTCTGAGGAACTCTTTTCTAAGTAAATTTTAACTGCAGTATGTGAGAGAACAAGTTTGCACCACTAAATGGGAATCATAACTACATCTGTAACACTTCCAGAAAGAAGCTGATTCTCCAGGAGTTCATCTTACAATACTTCCAAGTTACAGTACTCTCAAGTTACAATACTCATCAAACATCAATATTTTGCACATCTAAACTAAAATGCTTGAGGATAAGTCTTAGGGGAATTTGAGATTCAAGTGCTTTTTGGGCAGTTGCTATTTGAATATAGGCATGATGTTTCAAGAAAGGAATTTACATGGCCAAAGTTCATTCCTTGTTCTCTTCTTTTTTCCTCCTCCAGAAAATGAGTCCTTCTCAGTCTCCAAAAAGGAGTACTGTTATAAAATTAGTTTCATATGGAAAAGAATTAAGTTACTCGTGTGTTTTAAAATTTTGCAATCTGGCTCAAATATCCTCATGTCGTACCTTGCTATTCCTGCAAGATGTTAGGTAGAACAGCTGACAAATGAAAAGTCAGTAAGCACAACCAGGTACTGGGGGACTGATTTTCACAGTTTACTTGTTTTAAACCCATTAGTTTCATTACAATTACACCTAATTTAGTTCTGTGTGAAAATCAAGCATTAAGATTGCCTTTTATTTTTAGTCTTTATTTCTTATTATTTGAGAGCTATTAGCATATGATACTGTCAAACTCATGGAGCAAATTAAAGATAAGTGGCCATATTTAATGTCATTGTATATTTAAAATAAATTTTTTTCATTTCTAAATTTAAATTTTATTTTTCATTGAAACACTAATAAAGCATAAGACTTTCCTAAACTTAATTTACTCAGTACATTGTAAAATGTAGGCTTCCTTCTTTCTTTTTTACAAGTTGAACTTCTTTAGGGAAAGAATTTGAAATTTTTCCATATACCAAGACTTCATAAACACTTGATCAAAATGGCAACCAGAATAAAACCAAGCACTTCCTCAATAACAGCTATGCTGAGAATCAAATTACTCCCACTGAAGTCTACAGCTTAATTTGGAAATTCATTTTACATGACCGTAATCCATTTATTTAAATCATATGTGGAAATGAGATCAGAGGTAAAATGTGTAGGCTGTTGCTGTTGTGGGGTATTTTGGTCTTGTGGTTTGGGATTTTTTTTATTTCAAGATTGACAGAACACATCCACAGGTCCCAGTTTTCATTTAATGGGAATCCATATGCATGCTCAAACTTGATCTTACACACGCATATCATCATTCTTCCAATGAACCAGCACATAAAATTTTCCTTTAAGACAATATAATCTTAAATGTTTTATTAAATCTATTTTGAAATCAGTGTCATTAACAAATTATCATTTGATGATTAGTTTTCCATCTTGTAAATGTCAGTTATTAAAAATGACATTCAGCTAAAATATATGATAATATTGCTTTTATTTTGTTACTAAAAGACAGTGTTAGATATGTCCCGCTCAGGCCAGTGTCTACCCTTAGAAGA
>VWZV01006328.1:373347-432055 GCA_013397155.1 Irena cyanogastra | reverse complement strand
CTTGAATTCCAGGAGTTAAAAGACCTTTCTTTGGGGCCTTAACAAAAAATCTGACTTGAGCTCTGAGATCCACCTTCCCAGATTTACTTAATGAGATAACACTCTATTTAATTTTCTATGACTTCCATGTACTTTATTCTTTTGTTTCTGTTTGAAATTCTCCACCAATACTTGTAATAGCAGAGGTTTGTTTTCTAGAACTCTCATGGCTCACTAATATACAGTAATGGTAGAACAAACACAAAAATTACTGATTGCCTGAAATCAGGACTGTGCATCTACTGAACATATCAAATAAGAGCTTTCTTTAATTCCTTTCCATAAAAAAGCTGTATTTCAGGTGTGTTTGCAATCAAATGCGGGAAAGAAAATTCAGAACGTGGAAGATGAAGGAGAGTGTAATAACTGTAGAAAAGTTCTAGGAAAATTTCTGAAAAATCTGTACTGTAAATTTTTTCAGGTGCTAATAAATTTTCCTTATTACCCTTACTATTTTTATTTTCCTAGTTTTCTTGACCTCTTCACTGCATGGCAGAAAAAGCTATCATTTTAGATCTTTTAAACTGCTTTAGAAATGTCTGTCAGATGGTTTTGATTGAATTTGTCAACAGCTCACAGCCTCAGCTTTAGGAATCCAACTGTGATATGTAAAAGTGGTATCTCAGAATATCTTTTAGCCAAATTCCCAGTTTGCAAAGTCCTAAATGATTCAGTTCTTCTTTTTTATTTTCCCCAAAACCCTATTTGCACTGCTGGCATAAGTGCAGCCTGGACATGAGCAATGTGTACATAACACCCAGATTTTTATCTTCTTTCAAAACCAAATTCATATTAACCTCTGAATGGGAAGCAGAATTTATGTTACATTGAAATGTTAGGTAGGAGGGGAAATATCCATCAGATTTATTTACTCTGTAACAGCACCTAATATGCCCTTGTATGGTTGAAACAATGCACAGCTTTAGCATAGTTCATGGAAAATAATACACAAATACACATGGCAGGGAAAATGTGATTATTTCTGTAAGGGGACAAAAAAGATCCCAGCTTTTCTTACCTAGCACACCTGTGATTGAGCAATACAAATATTCATAACCCTGAGTATTGATTGTTTGGGAGGCATCTGGAAAAAAACTGGAGTCTTCAGCACAAACCTTTGCATCCCATAAGCTTCAAGATCTGAAATTTTTCATTAGAATTAATAAAATTGTGCCCTACATGAACGTATCCCCCCCAAACCTGTGTCATTACATCAACATGTAGAAATATTTTGCTCCTTCTAGAGAGGGCCATTTGATCAAACAAATAATGTGAAATACATACAGAAAACACCTTGGTTGATGCATCCAGTTTTCAAATCTTGTTCTGGTTTGTGAAACCAAGAGTTCCTCTCCCTTTTATTTAAACCTTTTTAAACTTCTTAAATTGTGTGGGCCTGAATTCTAAGGATCCTTTGTGGCTCAGCTGGATCATGTGTGTAGCATATTTCATCCACTGCACATCTACACACTGGTCTCTTTAGGACAGGGCCTCAGCCATTTGTCATAGGGCTCCCTTTGTACATTGTAGCACATGTGAAGGACATATTGTGAATAAAAAATGTAAGAGGCTTACTGGACAAAATTAAACCCTGTGAAAGCCATAAACCATTTGAGTAGCTTATTATAGGCCAGTTCAATACCCAAAATGCAATTTTAATACAAAGGCTTAAATGCCATCCTGGTACTCTTTGTAACTGGATCCTTTTATTCTAAAAATACCGCTTTTAGAAAATCAAGAGAAAACAGTTGGGGAAGGTGAGTTCTCCTTTGGCGCATAAGTTGAATTCTGAGCGTTGGGGAAATATTTATCACCCTAAAAAGGGAGCAAAAATCTTTTTGTCTATGAGAAAAGGCTGTCTGACAGCAGTATACCAGCTTGTAAAGGTTCAGGGCTTTGCCTTGTCAAGGTCAAACAAACATTTAGCAAACAGCCTTGAAAAATAAGCAGTTGTGAAGGACAAAAAAAGGAGAATGATTGCACTTCTTTAGACATCACGTGTATCGTGAAATTTAGCTTTCAAATGATGAGAAGTCAATTTTATAGGACTAGTCGGTGTAAAAATTTTAATCTTAAAAATGTTATACCCCTTTGGTCTTGCATATACGGCAATCCAGTTTTCCATTTCTTTTAAAGAAAAATGAAAACATTGAAGTGGGGTTATAACAGCTTCTTTAATTTTTTTCTTTATTTTAAATTATGCTTATTCACCCATACATTCTCTTTCTGAGTATTCATTTAGAAGGAAGATTTTGCAATAGTCACATTTAATTTATCAGGGTGCAATAATTTGTGTTTCCCAATCATCTTGCAGACTTTGGTTCATTATACTATTGTTTCACATGAATAAGTTAGCAAAGTTTGGATTGATTGACTCTAATTAACTAAAACTGGTTCCAGGCTGTGCATCTATTGTCATGGTAGCTAGCCACAAAGCCCCAAACTGTTCAGTAATGGCAATATAACGTACTATCGATATGAAAACTCCAGCAAATGTTTAATGTGGGGCTTGTCAGCAAATGAAAATAGCAATAGCAGAGGAGGGAGAAAAGGGACATTAGGACATGCATGTCTCAGAAGGCTTGGAGAAAATGCATTCTTTAAGAGATGCTGGTGCTCTGATCTTTTCACTTATTGTCATATTGGCCTCCAACGTGGAAAGAAATACAAACCAAACTTACACACTGTTCTGTAAAAGAAAACTCCACATATTTTTTAAATTAAAAAACCCCCAAAATGAACCCAAAACTCTAGACTGAAATAGGACCTCTTGAGCAATGTATGTGGACTTCTCCCTTTGATTTTTTTATATGCAAAAGTATTTTCCCTTGTTTTTGTTAGCCCACTTGCATAAAGTCTGAATCACTTCTCTGCTTATTACCACCAAAGAGAATCTAACCAATAGTAAATGCATTCTGTTACACATGACATGGTTGCATTGAAAGCTTAGGGATAATAGGTAAATATCTTTTTCTTTGCTCAGTCTTAAGAATCCATCTGAACTTTAGCAAAATTAATCAGGACCTCAAAGGATGAGCCGCCACTGCTGGCAGAGGTGTACAGCACCTCGGCATGTCCACAATGTGCAAGTCTGAAAGGGTAAAACCTTTATTCCATCTTTATAACATGGGCTGTCTGCTCTCCAGAGATGCTTCACCTGAAATACCAACCTCTGTATATTGCTACATGTAAAATGATACTTAGAAGAACAGTCTTAAAGAGCCAGTGTCAAACACAGAAGCTTGGGAATTTCAGGATTGCTTCCTTTGCTTGACCTACTTGTGTGACTGCATTGCTGCAGCATCCAGTGTCTTCCTTGGGAGCTGTTTCTAGGAGGAGACCTGTGGCAGTCAGTGTTTACTACTCCCAAGGAGCAATTCCTTGGTGTGATACTAAGTCCTTACTCTGCTACATGGGCCTGTCTTTCCTGTTTTCAAAGCATGTGATTCAAACCATGATTCAAGAACAGATCAGCCATTAGTTTCTCATTATTCTATGTCCTGTAATTGCAAAACGTGTCAGAACCTGTCTCTTTATTGCAGGGGGTGCAATCTCCCTTTTACAGACTTCTTTGTCCCAGCCTTGCACATTTGCAGCACCTGCACCCTGTGCCCAAATGGAGATGGCTTCACCTGAGGTACCTGAGGGCTGTGCAGGAGGGTCATCACCTGCTGGGTGCCAGCCCAGAGCCCCATCCCCAGCTGCTCTGAGGCTGAGCCCCTCTGGCAGCCTGGCTGCCTCTCTTCTTCTGTCCTTTTCCAGGCAAAAATCCTCTTCCTTTCCATTTGCCAAAACAAGAGCTTGCTTTTTATGGCATGACTGATTTTAACCTTCAACACAGATAGCCATCAGGGTGAGAGGCATCTCCAATTTTTCCAAAGTGCCACAACTCATCACAAGCTGTTTCCAAAAACATCTTTGCAGTTTAACTTCTTCCCCAGCCTGGACTGAGGGATTGAGGCCAAGGCTCACAGGTGGGAGTCGTGAGAGGCCGTTTGGTCCCGTTGGGTGTAGGCACACAGCTCCAATCAGCTTTGGTACAATTTACAACCCTGAGAGTGATGGAATTGGGTCCCAGAGCCTGGTGCTGCCCCGCTCTGACTCACTGAGCACCTCCAGGCAAGGCATTTAACACCAGGCTGTGATACCTCTCATTGCACTGCACATTACACCAAAAAGGGTCTCGAGGAAGTCAATGGAGCTACTTGTGGAGCACTTGTACTTAGTAAGTGTGTCACAATCTGGCCTTCGCTTAAGTTTCCCCTTTTATAGGAAATTACAGACTCATTTCCAAGGTTGTGGGGCTTAATTAGTTTATGTTTGCAAAACACATCTTATTGCTGGTGAAAAGAAATAACCATTATGATGATGATGATGTGTTCAGGGCATGGCAAGGTCTTGGGTCTGTCTAGGTTTTGCTTCATTTATTCTGTGTAAAATAAAAAAAAATCCTTCCTTTGCAATTATTTGAAAACCTATTTCTAGCAATGGTGCATTCATTCCTCTGTCAAAACTATTAGGGAACAACACCCACCCACCCCCGCCCCCAAACTTCTTGTGCAAAGCTCCCCAGAGCCTGAGCCTATGGCACAAAGCCAGTTGCCACTGCAGGGTGATGGAGACTGACCAGCCACAGCAAAGCTGTGATGTGAGTGGGGTTCAGATGAACTTGTTGTCTGACACTTTCCCAAACATAAATGCCTTTCCCTTTCCTGCACTCAGAATATATGCTTTTTTAACCCTAAGATGTATCATGTCTTTGAAGCTTGGCATTAGCGAACAGGGGTTTTTTTCATCAGCTGTAATAATTTTTTTTTAATTCTGTTTTTTGTTGGGGTTTTTTGTTTTTTTAATCCAAGTATGGTTCTCATGGTGTAGTAAATGACATTAGGCTTTTGTAAATTCTTGCAGAATATAACAGATCATTGATTTTATAACACAGTCACTGCTTTTGCATTCTGATGAGATTATTAGTAGCAGCCTAGAATACAACATCCCTGCATACTGTTAGTTAAAAAAAATAAAAGTTTACTAAATGGTCTCTTGTCAACTGTATCTGAAAATCATTATAGTTTCTCTGGTTTCCTTTACATGGAGGGCTTCTTCTGTGAGCTGTTGGGTTATATCAGTATGAAGTTACAGAATTATTGAAGGGATGCTGTTTATTTCTCTTTAGCTGTTTGTTTCTCTTCAGAAAATCAGTTTTTTTAAGTATTTATAAATCGGTTGTAAAAATTGTTCACATACTCAAGACGTGCAATACTGTATCTGAGCTCAGTAAACATATTTTTCCTTTCATACTTTAACTGAAATTACATTAGATGTTTTTATCTCATGCCAAAGCAAACACAAATCAAGCCATTTTCTGATCTTTTCACACATCCTGTGTTGTAGCCTTCATTTGCCAATGAAGACATGAACCACCTGATCTTTTCAGGCCAAATTCCCTCTCTTCCACCCTGCATTGCAGCTCCCTGTTGTACACCCAGTGTGTACCTGCCCCCAGCTGTGTGCTGGTGACCTACATGTAGCACCAGCACAGGACCATGCTTCAGACCCTGCTCACTGGGCAGAGAGGAGGGAGGATTTAAGCTTGGATATATTTTTAACAGGCTAAAATGCTGGAAGTAAAATCCAGCTACTGGCATGCAGCATTTTCTCTGCTTCCATACTGTTATTAACATACATCTGTATTAACAGTATGACAGTCCACCCTACAAATTGATACAATACCAAATAAAGAGCCTGCACTGTGCACCGTAATGACTCTACAGGAGCCATTACATCTGATGTAGTCAATATTATACATTTTTTAAAAATGTATGAATGCATATTTAACTGAGAGATCTGATCTGCTCCAGCAGTTCTGGTCTATCAGAAACATAATATGCATTTTAAAAAACTGCTCGCATACATTTTACGTTTTTACCTGAGAAGCTGAATGCAGGGACATATTTTATTTTCTATGTTTGCCCATGACATGTTTGCTTCAAAACAAAACAAAAGCAAGAGGAAAAGCTAATGAAGACTGGGCTCTGTTGCCTCATAGTGCCACCTCCAGTGTCCCCATTCCCTTTGCATCTCTCTCCGGCAGCTTTTGCTCCATGTCCCCGTGGGTACATTTGCTGTTTGAACAGGTGTGAGGAGTGAGCATCTCAGCAGAGCATCACTGAGCCTCTGCTGCTTTACACCACTGAGCCTCTGCTGCTTTACACCTCTGCAGCTGGTGGCTGTGGCACAAGCCCAGGGTGAGCTGCATGTGCTGCAGGCACCCTCATACATGTGCACTGAAAGCAGAGCATGTTGAAGTGTCACCAGCACTCACAGGCCACCTGAGCTGCAGGAGGAGAGGGTCAGAGGGAGGTGACCTCAGCTGTAAAATCCTGGTGGATACATCTCTCTCTCTTGAATGAGATCATACCCCATGGTTTTGCAGACAGAGCAAATGCTGCTGTGGCCCTGCATTCATGGGGTAGGAGCAAATTGACCTGGGGAGCTGATTTTAGGGTTCCACAAGCATCAGCGCAGGCTGGGGTCTGGGCACGAGCACAGGGCCACTGGAGATTTCCCCTCAGTTTTGCAGATGTTGCTTGTGGGAGGCATTGACCAGCCCCAGCTCTTCTGAACGTGCTGCAGTTCCCCCCTGCTGCTGCTGGCCTGCCTGACCTGTTTGTGAGCAGAGAACACACAAGTTCAGCCATCCTCACCACGAGACACAGACTGGAAAGAAGGCGCACAGAGAAAAGACACCTACGCATTTCTATTTTTGAAAAGTGACCTTTGCTTTTATCACTATCATGCAAATATTTACTTATTAAAAATACAAGCAAGCAGCTCCATTCCCTTTCCACCTGTATCTGCGTACATAGGTGTCCCCACACTCTCACAAAGCTAATGCAGAGCAGGACTTAAGTCTGAGAATTCCTGGGGATTTGCAGGCACTCTTTGTCCCCCCTCTCACTCTTGCAGCCCTCTTTGGCTTCCTCCTTTACACCTTTACAGAGCTCTGACATTCACACACACATGCATGAAAGAACTAAACAGTGCAATCCATAGAGGAGAATACCTTATTAATTACCCCTATTCATCCATGGAGGTGGATGTAGCTTTGAGGCTAAGTATAGCTTGCTCACATATTGAGGATTTGGACTGCAATGTCACCAGCATTGCCAGCTCTGTGGCAAATCTTGCTCGTAGATTTTCCCTGAAAGCATTCATTCCTGGATTTGGGTGACGATGTGAGGAGTCTGGGCTTCTAAACAAAAGCTGGTTTCTGTCACATGCATCTGTGGTTTGAAAACATGAAGCTGAAAGGCTCTGGCATTGCAGTGTTTAGAGTCAGATCTGCTTAGCTGTGTCTGTAGTTTTGGTTCTTTTTTCAGCATCGTGTGGAAGGGTGCAAGTGCACACTTTAAGGGACATATGGAAACCAAGTGTATACTGTGGGCAAAGCAAGCTGGTAAAGGCATCTCTTCAAACATGTACAAAGGTGTAATTCAGAGCAGCCTGGAGAGCAATGTCAGCTCTAAGTGTTTCAGAGACTGTGGGTAAATGCGGATTTCAGAGAAGCAATCAGTGACAGTAGGGGGTTTGGGGCAGTCTTAAGTGGAAAGGCAGCTTTTTGTACCCTGTACTTCACTGCTTCTTTGGTGAGAGGATCTGGGGTGTAGAATACTGTTAATAATGTCCTATGTTAATAACAAAATTTAAACGTGGGGAGTGTTTGTTCAGTGCTGTTTAAGACCAAAATATGACTGTCCTTCACTGAGAGAGCTTCAACACAGAAATGCACACTAGCTTAAACAAGCAAAAACTCAGGACAGCACAGAAGAAAAAATGTTTTACGAACAGTCTCTGACCTTATAGTTATCTTCCTTTCTCTTATCAGAAAGGGAATTCAATGTGCAAATATTATTAAAGAAGAAATGTTTGAAATAATGAGGAATCATTTCTGTCAAATGGATATAAGATGCTAATTGGTGATATGCTGAATCCCAGAGATGCTTGACATTCAAAAAGTGAGTGAAGTACGGCAGAGCATTTGTATGGGCCATCTGGAGACGTACACCATACTCTACACTTGATGAGAAAGTGGCATCAAACTGAAATTGCTGATTCCAAGACCTAAATATGCATCAATCCAGGCTTCAAATTTCATAGATTGCTGGGAAGATCACGGATAAACAGCAATCTGGCACATTTCCGACTAGAGCGACAAAAATGCTTTCTGCTTTCTTCCTTACAAAATTATTAAAGATTTGAAGACCATCCATAAACTTCAGTTGCAAAAAGTTTGGAGATCACATTCCCATTTACACACATTTCTATCTCCTGGGGTAATTTGACCATGAAATCTCTGTGCAGACAGGGATATCCAAAATTCCATGTCAGCAAACAGTGGCACTGTTACAGAAGAAACGTTGTGCACAACACAGAAACATCAGACGAACCTCCATGGCCATGTCCTCAGTTCTTCCATGACTTCAGGGTTTCTCTGGTAAGAGAACGAAACCAATGTAAAAGAAGGTAGTAGCAGTAGCTGTTGAACACCCCCTTCTCTGGTTTTCATCCCTAACACAGGACACTAAAGAATTTTTGTTCTTGCTACAAGTAGCTGTTACAAGGCACTTATACAGCTTATTAAACCTTAAGATGATCCAGATGGTAGTGTCGGAGACATTACTATGCAGAAGCATACATTGCTACTTACTTCATGCACTTCTATCAGATCTTAGCAATGCTGGTAGCCCTACAGGCTATGTATGTCCTGAACCCACAGCGTTAGATGATGCCCCAACACAGGGCTATGGGTGAATCACAGCCCAGAGAGCCTCCAAGCCAAGAAGAGAGAGGCAGCACACGGCTGGAGGGTGCATAGAGGGGGACTTTCTGATAAAAGCACAGCAGAGCACTCAGCACAGCAGCTGTAGAACTGATGCCAATTTTTATAGGTACCTGAGAGGAAAAACTAAAAACCAGAACAACTTAAAGAAAATGAAGAAGTGAATCTGCTGATGTTCTGGGCATAGTGTTCTTCCCACTCTTGAAGAATTCACCTCCCGGAGAAGGTGAGGCAGTGCTTACTTGTATGTGGCAGCTGGGTGGGTGGGAGCTCCTCGGATGGGCCAGGGAATCAACATCTCACAGGGCCAAGGACATATAGGACATCATGGTGTTTTTTGGGAGGCAGAAATTTTGAGAAAATTACATGAACTCAGGTTTACACCTGGCACTGGCACATATAAAAAGAGCTATGTCAAAGCTGGCCCAGGCCACAACGACCAACATCTTGGTGATGGTGTAGATAAAAAGCAGAGCAAGCAGGGAGACATTTGAAGGAAAAAATAAGACCTCTGTTTTTGCCATCTGAGCCTTGAACTGGTGGCTAGCTGTCCTTAAGGAGATATCAGCAAAGCAGACAGTATGAAGGATCTGGCATAGAGATGTGTGAAGGACTGAAAAACAAATTTATTTGGTTAGGAAAGATGAACAAGAGATTATCTGAGGGGGACAAGGGACTTCTAGACGATATCTGAAAGAAGAAGAAAGAGAGCAAAGGCAAAGGAGGCTGCAATGAAAACAGAGGAGCTGCAGGAGATTTCAGGATAGTGCAGTTAAAACTGCTGCCTGAAAATGGGCCCAAAATATCCCTATTTACTTATTATTTTGGTTACTCCTTAGCCAAAATAGTCTTCTCCCCCCGCCTCCAAAAGACTGTCATGCTGGCTGGGAAACTGTAGGCTATCACCCTTTGTGCACTCTTGCTGCACTCACCGTGGCACCCGGGTCATGCCAACTCACGAGGGTGAGGTGTGGGGCTAGAGAATAAAGGAGTGGGGAAAGAACAGACCTTAAGCAGCTTAATCAAGTTACTTCTTTCGGCTATAAATAATAACTATAATTAATACAATACAAAGTATATATATGAAACCATAAGCAATAGACCACAGCTGTCAGTAAAATTAGATTGCACAAGGAAAGAGTAAACCATATAAACACGCAGTGGACTGAATGTGCTATTTTCAGGTTTATCTGAAATTGCTCCAGTGTGTTCCTGCTTACCAGTAGGAACCAGCAGGAACCAGTCTTTCACTGTCCCCTCTCATTGTCTTGCAAGCTTCCTCAACAAGTTCCATATCTTACATGCATTCTGCCTTATAGAATGGCTTTGCATGGGATGAAGATACACAAAAAAATAATTTGCACCATCTGCACTGATTCCCAGGGACAGAAATCCAACAGTCCAGCAAAGTCTTAAATAAACCTGTTGAAAACATGGCATGAGACCTTTGTTACTCCATGTAGATCTCTAGAAGCAACATGCAGAAAGGACGATGTGTTTCTTTTCTAGCATAGTTGAAGGCCCAGGACAAAGTGTTCAGATCTTTTTATATGTATTGTATTTAGGCATGCTGGGAATCTTTGCCTCACAGGCTAGGTGTACTTTTCCTCGTGTATATTGGAGAAATATGTATCCTGGATGTATACTGGGTGTATACTAGATGATTACTACATCAGCAGCAGAAGGCTGCAGTGTCCCCCTAAGGCTCTAGTACTCTCCATGTGTTGATGATGTCCAGCTCCCTCCCCATTTGCTAGATCAAGGTCCTTTTCTGCATGCAGACCAGGTCAGTAGGGGCACAGCTGCAGAGATCACCTCGCCTGCTCCTCTGCCGCAAGATGCAGGAGTAAAACCAGGAAAAAAAAAACTGCAAAATTTTCCCAACCTCTTCTTTAAAATTCCTCAGTGGTGGCAACTCCATAATTTACTTGAACAATTTGTGAGCACATTTCACTGCTCTTGTTTCCAGAAAGATTTTCCCCAACGTCTAAATACAATTTTCATTAATACCTTTTGAATTTAGCACTTCCTGTCCTACCAATTAGGCTATACCCTTAGCATTAGGCTTTGATCATTTATTGTTAACAGAGATTTCAATGGATTTATAGAGTTGTCAGACATGGTATTCGTGAACAGCTTTCAATTGGGTAATTAATCATTGCCTCTGTTTTCTGTTATTGTGATTCCAATTCTGCATGTGTATACATGATTGATTTTTAGACACACAAATGGTGCCATTAAAGACAATGACACTTGTGGATTTACAGCTGAGCACGTACTTACAGTTTTGTGGAGTCAGGATATGGTATTACCATGTTGTTCCATAAAAATCCACTAATTTCAGTCCTGGAATTCAGTTATCTCAGGTCATAAGAAGGCCTTAAAACTAGAAGTGCTGAAAAGTCATTATTGACATTCACTGCCTTTAAAAGTCAGTAACTAGCTTATGGTTACACCAAAATTATTATAGTGGTGATATTGTCTTGACAGACCATATTGTTATATCCAGGATAGCATGTGCAAAAATACCTTACAAAGTATTTGTACCCCTAAAATATTTTTATAAATATTGTCTACTAGAGGTTTTAAAAATTGTTTCATAGTAATTTCAAATTACAGTAAAATTTTTTGAAAATAAATACATTAATAAAGACTGGTTTAACCAAGACACACACAATATTAGGTTATGACCTAAAATTAACACTTCAAAGTGTTTGACTTAGAAATATGCATTATTTTGCCCATTCCATGGGTTTTAATTAAGAAATATTCAGACTATTTAGGGGTGTTGCTGAGAGAAATTATTATAAAACCATTCTATTGCTGTTTGAGTGAAGACTATGGTTCTATAATGAAATTGCACCAACTGAATGGTCTATTTATTGTCCTTTGTTAAAATCTGATAAGAAATTTTGAATTTCCTGAGAATCCTAGATTCTTAATGCTGGCAATTTTGTGACAGATGCTATGAATAGCTATGAGATTGGATGAGGGGCAGATCCCTTGCTCCTAGCATGAGGATATAAGAGTTAAAATCCACAGGGGAAAATAAAATCCTGAACAGCAGGACAGAACACCTGAAAACAGCCCTGATTATCCTTGGAGTGGGCTCAGAAAATGCAGACTCTCGGATTAGAAAATTGCTAGAAAGGTCAAAGAACTGTTGATCTAAAGGCTGGTTTATGCAGAGCTTGGGATATAACTCAGGGGTTCAACCCAGTGAAGGTGTCTGCCAGCACAGACAAGAAGCTGCAAGAACTTGTGTTTCTGCTGCTTTTCACTTCTCTGGCTTCAAATGCAGGAGAAACCCTTGCCAGCAATGAGGGACAGCACCACAGCGTGCAGCACAGTGCCAGATCTGTCCTAACCTCCTCGGGTTTGTGAGGTGAGAGCATGTGGTCAGTGTTGCTTTCTCCACTTTAAGGATGAGCAGCTGAAGCAGCTCTTGTGCTGAGGAGATGCTCTGATCTGCTCAGCCTCAGCTCCCAGGCAGCCAAGGGCACCAGGCAAAAGACAAATGTGCATTTCCCTGAGTTTCAGGATGTACCTCTGTCGGTGCACTGAGATGTGCCTGTGCCGAGCTTGAGAAAGCTCATGAACAGACTATGCTATTTGCCTCTCAGAGCCCCAGGGCACAGCAGCATCGTGGCACAACAGCACCTCTCTACTCTGCTCCAGCTTCAGGATGTTCCCACCAGGCAAAAATACCACAGGCAACAGCTATGAATGGGGTTAAATGTATCACTGAGGCCAAGGAGTTAGAAGGACTGACTACTGCCCTCCTCTTTGTGCAGCACTGATGGTGGGTGCAGGACATGCTGAACCTGCTGCAGTGTAGCTTGGGCTGAGCTCTTCACTTTCCTGACAATTAGACTGGAAACCATGCTGAGCATCTGCTCCCCTGATAACCTCACTGCAGGAAAGAGCTGAGGTGTGAGGGAGAAATTGCCATTTTTCTGCAGCCCTTCTCTGCCCCAGAGGTACTCTGACTTTTCACCACTGCCAGGCAGGAGGGGATACTGCCCTGCCAAGTTAATCTGCCCATGTAAAATACCAAACAAAGGCCATGTTTCCTTCTGTACCACCTTAGCAGTAAATGCTCTTGTTCTGGCCATGAATTACTTCACTCTCATAAGTCTCAGGCACTACTTGAAAGTTGCAGCATCTCAGGTTTCCCTCTGGGCTCAGTAGAACCACAGGCAAAGATCCTCCGTGCACTTACAAGACTAAAAGAGTGAAATAGCACCATGTGTTGCACAGGGTTTGGTAGAGCCCACATCCTTCCATGGGCTGTCTGCCAGCGAGGAGTGGGTCTGCCAGCGCCTTCCACCACAATCACTGCACAAAATCGCACGGGATGCACCAGTGCCATGAGGGCCACCAAGTACAACAGAAGCCCCACCGCTGTCCCCCCACCAGGAAATCACTGAAAGTACCTGCCTGTCCTGTCTGCTCTGCAGCAATACCAGCTGCATGGGAATGTGTCTTGCCAGAGAGATGTCCTATCCCACTCTGACATGTATGATCTCGCTTTTATCCGCAGCTTTCAATGATAAGATGGCCATGACTGCTGCCTCCATCTCCCTCAGCAATATACCATCTTAGCTTTCCATTCCTGAGCTAACATCTCCCTGTGAAAAAGGTGTAAAGTTTGGGCAAAAAAAAAGCAGGCATGAAATGGAGAAGGATAACTGGTATTGCCTATTAAGAAGGACAACATGCAAAACAGCATGAATGTGACACTGAAGGTGTGAATGCAAAAGGGAAGGTAATATGGAAGTTAGACCCCCTCAGTTCTAAACAAACAATAAATAATGAATTAAATTGCAAAGTGGTGCTACAAAATACTCTGTATGAGATGACCTCTGTTCATGGATTACTTTGTTACACATAGCTAGGGCAGAAAGAAAATCACTTGGATATCTCTGTTAAAATTTCTTCTTCTTTCACCATTGTTTTATCTGCTTTTATTCAGAAGTCATTTTTACTTGTATTTTTCTGGGCAATAGTGACACATCATCCATACAAGGTGCAAAACAAAACAGTCTCCCAACTTTAGATACCAATGCTCACTAATAAACAACTGAGCTTTTTTTAAGTGAGTTGAGCAGTGCTATGTACTTCATTTGGATATGTCTGATCCAACCTTGCTTTGGTTAAAGAGGTGTTTAGTTAAAAGGACAAAATGTTAGCAATTCAGTAAATATCACATTAATTTAGAACCATGTCATAACTAAATGTGCGTTAATGAAAGATTCATAAATTGCACTCGTAGTTGTTATTTTAAAGATTGCTTAGCTCTTTTGAATGATTATGCAGTGGTTGCAGTTCCTCTTACTTTGCAGAGGCTGCCCTGCTCATCAGCAGCCATCACACTGCAGCATCTGGGGTACAGCAGCCCCTCCACTCTGGCTGCCATTTACACCTTGGCGCTGCAATGCTGCCGTGTTGCCTGCAGCATTCCCCAGGCTCCCGGTGCTCCCAGCAGTGCTGTGTGGAGCCGGTGTTGTGAGCAGTGGAAGTGGCTGCTGGTGAGGAGAGGATCCTGAAGGTGCTAACAGTGGCATCATAATGAGTATGAGGCACTTATGTATGGGTTTCTTAATGCTGCTCTTCTGGAAAAATCTGACAATAGTGATGCCTCTTTCCACAGGGAGTTTACACCACCCTATGACATCCTAGAAGAAGTGTGAGCTATGAATGCTGCTTGGTTCAATAGGCTAGCTCTTCAGTTCTTCAAAATTTAAATAATTCTCTAGTAAATTCCATCTGTTATTCAGAGCAATTTCTTTGAATCCCATCAGTTTCACCCCTATTACCTTCTCCAAGTTCCAGTGCTCACGGTGAGTCAGCATGGTCTGAAAGGCTGAGTGTGAAGAGCCAGAAATGAGACATTTTTCCAGGAGGAAAAGTACATAAGCAGGATGTCCTTTCCAGATGCTGAGCTAGGGAATTTCATCTTGCTTAGCTAAATTCCCCTTGCAGTTTCTAGTAGGTGCAAAATTTTTCTTTATGTTCTGTCATAAACTCATCTTCTGTTCTGCACTGCTGAGTACTTACCTCCAGCTCCAGGTTGCATTTCAGTGGTAAGCAGAGTCCTATTGGTTTGTGTTTCTCTGAGTTTGTAAATGCTTGGAGGTCCCTCTCCATAAAAGATGCATAAAGTGTAAACTATATTTTAGTATTATGAGCACCATCACTTACAGGGGAAGCTCTAAATATATTTCACACTCGTTGTAGCCTATCAAATTAATGTAATGATGAACATTAAGGGCTTTCAGAAATCAGCTGAAGGATGTATTTTTTTTTTCTCAAATTCTTAGAGAATGGAATAAATCCACATGCAGAGGCAGTCCAAAAAGCCCCATCTTAATCTCCCTAAGATATCTCTCTCTAAGATTTTTGTTGCTCTTGTTCTTTTCCTTACAAAATATCTAAAGACAGGTAGTGTACTAGATTTACACTGTGGCCAGGTTGATGGCAGAAAAAGTCAACTCTGGAATTCCTCAGTACAATTTTCAAAGGTGGAGACGTGGTGTTGGGCTTGGGGGAGGAGGGTGGTGTTTGTAAACTGGATGTATTCAAGTCTATGTGATTTGGATAAAAGAAGACCCCATCATTCATTCGTGAAAATGGAGCTGATCTCTTAGTGCATGGTGAAAAGGCAAGAGACAACAGGGACACGTTGAAAATACGACATTGTCACACTGATGCAAGGAGGAGAATTTCCCCAGGAACACACCGAGGCAGTGCCACAGGCTGCCCAGGCTTGTGCAGTACCCATCCTTGGAGCTCTGCAAGACTTGACAAGAGAAATCCCCAAGCAGCTGATCTGAGCTCATGGCTGAGCCTGCTTGAAGGTGCTGAGGTCCTTTCTAACCTGAATTATCCTGTGACTCTGTAGAAATCTTCCTAATAGAAGCAGTACCAACTGCATCAATAGTTATGGCTAAACCGACTGCTACATCATGTTTACAAAAAAAAGTATTTTCTGGGATTAGGAAGATTTCTGAGTAGTTTTCTTTCTAAAATCCCTTTTTGCAACTTGTCCAAACTTGCTAAGAAAAAAAAAAGTTTTCCTGTGGACTTAAAAGGAAATTGTTAGGAAATTGGTTTGCCTCGAAAGAGGGGGACAGCTAGAAGAAAATCAAACATCAGGTGCTCAGCAGGTACTAATTGGGTGGTTAGTTGTGAAGAAACTGTTTCCCTCAGGTACTGAGATAAGGCAGCACACAAATGACTTGAAATATGGATGTGACCCAATACCTCCCTTTTAATTCAATCTTTTTCCAGCCCATCGCTGGAATTTACACAACGTTTTATTGACTATGGTATCAGAAGCTATCAATTTGCTGCAGCCTCATAAAAATAAAATAGTGATACAGAAGAGAAACTGCTGTGTCAGACACACTTCAGCTATTCCCAGCTTTCCTCGCCCCTTCATCTACCCTCTCATCATAAACATCACTATTCTGTTTGCCTCTTGCTTCTCCTAACCATTAAAACAGGGAACCAAAACCATAACCCATAGGCTGTTAACATAAGATCCAGAAATGTGTCAACTATTTGGTGTCTGAAATATTTCTTGGCTCCAACTAGTAGAAAGGAACAAACAAGAAACCAAATAGCATAAAATCAGGTGTGTCTGTGGGCAAGAGAGGGATAAAAGCAGGGCTATATATTTAAAATGGAGCAAGAGTGTTTTCCCACACCATGATTGCTATGGTAATTACCCATTTTAACGCATATTAGTGCAAACAGCTGTGCAAAATTCATGTAAGTGGTGGGACATAAGTAATACTCTTTAATTAAAAAAATTACAAGGGTTTGTTGTTTTTTTTTTTTCAATCAGCTAAATGCATTTTGCTTATTGTGTTTGATCCCTTTTGACATTAGTATCTCCCAGGGACCAGTAGCAGGATGCACAGTATAATTCACCTCTTGGTTTAATTCCATGTGTATTAAAAACACCTTTGTTTGGTGAATTCAACAGTAATTTTTGGAATAATGCTTTTGTTTTGGCCCTGAAAATCATATACTTTCAGCAACACTGATGCTGTTTACTGCACGTCATTCATGATCACATGTCAAAGATAGAGCACTTAATAAAACAAGTAATTCAGTTTGGGTTTGGGGTAGTTATAGTGCTTCTGTTGTGACCATGCAAAGTGGCTTTGGTAAAATACATTTAGTAGTGGGAGCTGCAGATATTTGGACAAAAATTATGGCCCTGTGTGGCTTGATGCCATGAGGAACCACGACATACTCTTTTCCATAAAGTGACAAAATGTTTAGGACAAAACACAAGATGAGATCCTAAAACTGCAATCTTCCCCAGGAAGTTTCAAGTCATTCACTATGGCATGTGCTGACAAGAATTGTTCCCATAAGTATATGCCCAAAGAGATAAACTTTATGCTGTATGCCAACTTTATGATGTGATAAAAGTTTGTATTTGAGGTACCTTACTGATTATCTATTAGGTGGAAGAAAAAGAATAAAACAACCAATTAAACAGTAGCTCTTGTATCTGTATCTTAGCTAACCTGGTAATTGAAAAATGGCCCCAATTTTTCCCTCCCCCACCCGTTTCCATGTAGCATTTCAAGAACTCTGTCCAAGAATATCACTATATGAAAAAAAACCCATCATCTCAAAATTATTAAAATCTCTGTGGGAATTCATGATTAATTTTAAGGCCTGGCAGATTAAAATACATTATTATGTACACTCTAGTGCATCCTTTCAGATATTTTCAGAATCTGATTTTGCTCTCTTGATACACACCAATGATTCTACATGTATCTAGTAGATTGCAAGGAATAGATTAGCATTAAAGAGGCAGTATTGTGTTGTTAGGTTGTTATGTGTAACTTGTGCTCATACATTAAGAAAAATGTAGCTGGCATTCCCTTGGACATGACCAGACCCCTTAAAAAAAGGAGAGAATTATTAGTAGTTGGTTGTAATGCATTTGTAGAGCGCTTCTGAAATTCTGACCTTTAGTACATTAACTGGCTGTTTTTACTCAGCTCCCAGGTAGAGTAAGATCTACAGTACCTTGTTTAGGGAATGGAAATAATGGATTTATTAGTAGGATTTGTTAAACTTTTGATTCCTGAACATTCTGCCTTTAGCTCTGGACCTAGCTTTTCAATTTTTCTATTGTTCTAAGCAGTAAAATCAACAGCATTCAACATCAAGAAGAGAGAAAAAGATTGGTTTTATTTGGGACAGACTGACCGTTTGCTCGTTAGTGCAAAGTAATTCATTCGTAGTTTAGCTTCATGAATGTTAAGGTTCCCACTTCAGCCCCTGCAGCTGTTCTAGTTCTGACTAGAAATCTGAAGACCCATTTAGCATCAATGTTAAAACATCTTTATCCTCCATCAAGACGAGGTAAGTAGAAGTTTTCTCATGTAATTCTGATGTGATTATGTTTGATACTCTTCCACGTTCCACCTACAGCTTGGCCTCAACCTGTGTGAGTTGTGGGCACACAGGCAGGACAAAGGACTCTGGCAGCCTTATGGCTGACACTGCAGTCCCTTGTTTATATGCTCAGACACGACACAGAGTTCAGGATCAGACCCAGCTGACCTGTCATCACAATTCCCATCTTTTTCCCTGGCTCAGTTATGAAGATATTCCCTCCCTTTCAAGTATTTTCCCTCTAGGTACTGCATATATGGCTTTGCTGAAATTACTGTGTTTTGCACCCATTGTCCCATCAATCAGACCCTCCTGCAGCAGAGATCTCTGCAGGTCATTATTTAACATGGCCACAAATGTCATGCCATCTGCAAACTCTTCTATAATGATTTTATCTTTTCTTCCATGTCACTGATAATGTTAAATGATAGACAGCCAAGAACCAGTACCTGCAGAACCCTACTAACAACCACAAACACAGGCAGTGGTGATTGTTCCTTATCATTACATCTTGAGACATATCTTTTAACTAGCTTTAATGCATTTAACATGCATTTAACTGGTTTTCTGTTGCTGCACTGTGTTAATCAAAATACTTTGAATAAACAAGTAGAATACATTACAGAACTTCATGTATACTACCTCAATATAATTATCAATTAAATTAGCAATCTCATAAACATCCTAGGAAGTTAGTTTTACAAGAACAGTTTTCTATAAAACCATGTTAATTGTCACTAGTTAAACTACATTATCTATCAATCAAATTCTCTGTCAATAGTCCCATTTCAGAACTCAGGACTAACATCAGACTGAGAGGCCTAATGGGATCAGAGGAGCTAATGGGATCAGAGTATTTTCTCTCCTTTAAACACTGGCAAAATGTTGCTTCCATTTTTTCCTCTGCAACATCTGTCTTGTTTCAAAAATTACTGAAAATCAATCTAAAGGAACAAGTCTAAATAAAACATCTCTACATAAAATACCTGATGATTTTAAATATCTAGCTTTCAGAATGCTTGTCTATCATCAGCATTACACATTGATGGGAATGCTGAAAGACATTTCAGCAACTCTTTCTTATAATTTGGATATAGATCTGTTTTTTTCCCTAAATGAAAAAGAGACAACTTTTGAACATTTCCACCATTTTGTATTATAAATGTTTATTGTAATAGCTTCATCTTCTTCATTATAAACACCCTTCAAGTAAATTTTTTTATTCTTTTAAGTCTAAAAATATTCTTCTTTTATTTTTCTTTTATTTTTTAATCCATAAATTTCCTCTTGTTCACTAGCTTGGATTCTGTTGGTTTTTTTAATTTTCTGCTTAATGTATGTTCATTAATATTGGCATCTCATTTTATAACTTTTTCCTTTTTGTGTCAGTGTTTATAGTGCTTATATTTCCATGCTTTCTTAACTCATATAGCCTTTTTTGTCTGAACTTATGTGAATTTGGTGAGATAATTATTTCTCAAACAATTTGCAGCTACCATTCATATTTTTCTTCTTAAATTACACAACTCAGATATTTTAGGCTGTGTAAAATACACCTTTCCTAAAGCAACAAACAGATGTATTGGGCTGTATTCTGTTTTCACATAACACAGCCAATTTACAGTCCTGAGCAGTTGTCAGATTTTATTTCAGACATAAATTTCTCTTCTTCTATTAGATGAATTCCTATATAACTTTCACCATGTTGGATACAACCAACATGGGGTTTTTTGTTGCTCTGTAAGTTATGAAGCTGTGATCCGTGCTTTTAAAAAATTCCAAGGACATTTTATTTCTACGAGCCAGATACCTCCTGCACATGTCAATCACATTGAAGTCTGTTCATGTAATATAGCTTTTTTCCTCCTACATCTTATATAAAAAAAGATATTTAAAGGAATGGCCATCCTGTTTTCTTGTGTGATTTGGAAGCCCAGAGAAGCTGTCAATTGTGGCTTCCTCTTATTCCTTATCTGCTCTACTTTTGATCATAGCATTTGAGGTAATTTCCTTCAGAGCTGTCAATGACTCAAGCAAGTAGTGGTGTAGTTGATGCAGAGTGCTTTACTTCCTCTTTGCTCCTCTGGCTCTTCCTAAAATAAACAAACAAACCAAAAAAAACCCCAACCAACCAACTGAAAACTCCACAAAAGACACCCCCAAAAATCTGAACAACAACAACAAAAACAAACAAAGAAACAAAACACCCACACAAACAAAAAACAACAACAAAAAAACCCAATAAAACAAAATAAACCCTTATCAAATCAGGCATAAAATTATTTTTATTTCATAATAACCACTCAGTCAAATAAAATAGTTATCTGGGTTTGAAAATCACAGTTGCTTTATTGATTCACAGAAACATTTTCTACAGAGCATTACTTATAGACTCAGGACATTCCCAAGCTGGGGGACTGTCCAACATATACTTTTGTCTCATTGCAGAAATACATAAGCAATAGCAAAATGCAAGACAATGCAGAATCAGGCTAAAATAAGTATAAATTACACATGCTGTTGTTTTTAAAGGTGGCTCCCTCTCCAAGTGCCTCAGTCCCTGGCATCTGAGCAGCATGAGAGCATCTGCACTGTCAGAGATACCACACATCCTATTCACACTTAACTTACTAAGATCTCTTAGTCTGGAGTTCATTCCCTCCTCTCAGCCTTAGGAGCCTCTGAGGTGGAAGTCAAGCACTGGCCACGTGGGCTGCTCCCTCAGTTCCTACTCGTGAGCTCCAGTTAGAGACTGTTTTTGCTGGTGTGGCTGTTTTATTCCCTACACTTCAATTCACCTGCTTCTATGAAGCAGAATAGTGGGTGGGAAGAGAATTCTATGAGCACTCTGACACCCTAAGGGATATGTGCTGTAAAAATATGATTATGGAACATGCTTTTGCAGGTCCAGTGGTACATTCTTAAAAATGTGTCATGTTGCCTGCTGTGAAGGTCAGGAGCACTGATGAAACTTTGCATCTTGCAGGCACTGATCTATTGTCAAATACTACTTTTTGTGTTTTTCTTTCCTTGTTTGCTTTTCCCTACCTTGCAGGTGAGTTATGTTTGTTTCTTAGTTAGTGCAGCTTTGAAGAAAACCTCTCCTTCCTCTGCCACTTTTCTAGTTGCCTGAATCTTGGAGTTCAGTTGGGCAGCCTCAAGATTTCCAACAATCTCCACAGCTATGCAGGTAGAGCAGCTTTGTGTCCTGTCACCCTCCCATAATGACTGGGTTGGCTGCATGGGCAGAGGGAAATAACATGCACCTCTTCAACCAGAGAGATAATGCATGTATCTTTAAATAAGGGCTGGAGAAAGTACTCTGCAAGGCATCAGATACTGGGTTAGAAGAAATTTGTGACACTTGCTCACTACCCAGATCTGAGACTTGCATCTCTACTACAGTTGTTAAATGAAAAACTAAAGAGCAGGTCAATAGCCTGGTGCAGTATCCTTCACCACAGGGCTCATCTCCTCACCAGCAACCACAGGAGATATAAGGAATAAGGAAAAACAATGAAATTGCAGGGCAGTTATATAAGATCATTCTAGACACAGCAGAGATAATAAAATCAACAAACAGAGGTAGTGGTCACTTCTTGAGATGTGTCCGAAGTTTTGCTTTGGAGGTAAACTCCAAACTAGCTCAAAACTCTTTCCTATCTTTTTATTTTCTTGGTTATTTGGGTCAGACTTTGAAGAAATGTATGCAAGAAAGGCAAAACTGAATGTAATTAGTGACAAAATGGAAATTAAGATTTAGAAGACAATCACATGAGAATCAGCCAATAATGTTTAAAATCACTTTAATTTCCTAAAAAAAATAACTGACATTGGTGTATATTTTACTGCCTTTGACACTCTTTTTACTAAAAAAACCTCAAGCCTGCAAGAACTCAAGCAGTTTGCAGCGTGTGTTCTTTCCTTAACAATATAAAAATGGCAGACCCTTTTCCTGTGTAGAAAAACCTAAACCATCTCACTGCACCATCTGTCCACTGCAGCTCAACAGCAGGACTATCTCAGCTTCTGAGAGAGATGTGAGACATGCCAAACATGTGAGACCACAGCTTCTCCACCAAGCTGTCCATACCTGGGTGGGAGGTACCATTACTTTGTGCTGCTGCTTTGCACCAAAACAGAACCTTTTTTTGTCTGCCAGGTGGGAAGAAGATTAAATATACAGCATCTGCAGTGACTCAATAGGTACCTCTAGTACTTAGCAGCTTAAATATCTCCACAAGGAGTTTCATCCTGGGTACTTATTTGCTGGTGACCCAAATGGACTAAAGAGGAGGAACTTGGGCATGGAGGAGGTCAGGGTGTGGAAGTTACAGTACTCATGTCAGGAGGTGATCAGAAAGCTGATGCTGTGCACCTTCCTGCTCCTCAGTGAACTGATTCACTCTGAATGGTTCATTTATTTATGTGACCATCTAGGGGGAAAAAGTCTTTAATTGCAGGCTCCATAATGTGTTCTTCACATTAAATTCCAAAGTGCTGATTTCAGTTGATTCTGTTTAGAGGTCCATATAGTTTTGTTGGTGAACTGTGCTCATTCTTTAACTCTCTTGGTTTTGTTGATATATTTTTTATAATACTATAAATTACCTTTGGAAGGCAGCTAACTGTTACTAGCCTCTTTGTACAGAGAAAAAACAAGTTATGACACAAAAAATAGTAATATACATTTGCCCCATTGCAATCTATGTAGGGATAAAGTATATCTCAATATAGAAATGAGAAGTGAATTCCATCCTTTGAAGTAAAGATCACCTTCTTAAACCCTAGTGTTCATATTTTGGCAAAGGTAGATACTTTCTCTCATCTGTCTTTCCACCTTTGAGCAAGTTGGGGTTTTTTGCCCCCAATAAACTTTCTTTCCATGTCTTCCGACAGCGTTTTTAGCTCTTCTTACAGTAAACAGAAACAACGCAAAAAAGGCCATCCAAAAGTTTAACTGTCTTTCACTGCGTCCAGAGGTCAGTCTCAAGAGACCTTCATGAAGTCTGAAACAAAAAGATCAGTCTTGAAAGTCAGGTTTTCCAAATGTTAAACATTAGTTCTTCAGGAGACAAAGTCCTGCCAAGGATTTCTTGGTGTTGGGTATGACACACACGACTCATCTTCTAGGTTGTGAACTACATTTTAATCCTCTTTCAGAGATGCTAAACTCATGGATGATGGTGAAAAACAGTAAGGTGAACTTGCTTTGCAGCCAAGATTTTAAAAGCATAATAACTCTACTTTTTAGATAGTCAGAACTTAGTGAACCATTGAAAATGACCCAGTTCATTGAGCACAGCCAAACAGATGGAATTCTAGTCTTGCTGTGCTTGGGTGACTCTCTGAACAATACAAAATCTTCCTTCAAATCTGTCTCCACCAAACTTCCTGCCTCAGGCACATAATATTTGGGTACATTTTGGCTACTTGTCAGTTCAGCTCACCATGTCTTGGGATAGAGTAGGTGGCAAATTATTGGCCTATTGTTTGGGGTTTTTTCCCTAGAGCTTCTAAAACTTCGGCTGTTTTGTTTCAGGCTTTAAAAACAAACAAAAAATCATCCTATAGTATGGTCTTTGTTGAGAAATGTCTCACCAGGCTCTGGTCCCTGAAATGCAGTGGCTATTTTCCCTTTTTTCATTTGACTTTCCTACCACTGAATGCTGACAAAACATATTTACTGCACTTTTGTGACTTACAGCAAGCTCCTTGCTCAGCAGCTCTAGTGGACATGGTGGCCCTGTGGCCCTGTGGCCCAAAGAGAAACCACCAGTACTACCTGTGAGCTGCCTGCTGCAGCAGGGAAATGAGGGGGAAGATAGAGTAACTATGGCAAAAGTAAGCGTAAATACAGTCAGAAGGCTGCCATCACTTCCTATGGGGCAAGAGCAGAGAAAGATGAAGAATGGAAGATTTAGAGTAAGGTAATGATTTGCTAAATCAGTGCTGAGCATAGACCTTCTCTTGGAGCCTGAGTACTGTATGTTTTTGTAAGAGCAAACTGTCTAGGGCTCTGATGCTCAAGGACTGACAGCAATGAGCAAGCCTGGTTGAGGTGGGCTTCAAGCTAAGTGCAGGAAGCTGTGCTCAGTTTACACTGTATAAATCTTTCTCCATGCCTAAACACCTTGGAAAAAGATCTCAATTTCAAATTCATTCTGAAGTACCTTTAGCAAGCTCCCCACTCCTCTTGCTCAAAAACAGTAGTAGAATCTCAGTGTTTGTTTCCTTTTTAGTGACCTGGGAGTTGCTTGAATAGATGCTGCTTGGTGTCCTGGTTTTGCCCGGGATAGAGTTTCTTTTTTCTCAGTAGCTGGTACAGTGCTCTGTTTGGAATTCAGTATGAGAATAATGCTGATAACACACAGATATTTTAGTTGTTGCTAAGTAGTGCTTACCTTGAGCACTTAGCTGCCAGTTGGGGTTAAACCATGACACCTGGGAAAAGAAGGACCCATACTAGTACATCAAAGGGTAACTAAGAAAAAACAACCTGTTGAAGCCATTCAGCCTGGGCTGTATCAGATCCCACAGCTATGGCATGAATAGGGAAATACTCATCCACTGTGCAAGGAAAAGGCATCATCTGAAATAGAGAGGTGACTAAAACACAAGAAAAGGAGCATGGTCTGGGCAGGCACAGAGCAGAGCTAGAAGGCTCAGGGGAATTAAGATCTTTTTGTATGTGAGACCATAGAGCATTTATTTAGTGTAAAAAACAAGGGCTCTGAAGAGATATTTCCTCTCTGGCTGTGTACATCCATAAGGCAAGTAAAAAGATAAACACAGGAATGGAGAAGAGTCTAGAGGACGGGGTAGGCAGAAGCACACATGAGTATAGGCTGATTAGGAGGGATTCTACTCAACTAGAAGGTGTCTCTGAAAGACTTGAAGAAAGCTCCCTGGCTTCCTGCTAAACTGGGGTAAGCAAGACCCCAGAGGTCACAGGGTATATCCGGCATGGCTTCGTGTAAGGAGGGGCTCCCTAGCCCAGGGGTAATTTCTCAAGTAAAGATGCCTGCACCTGTAACTAGTACTTGGTATTTATCCTAGGAGAGACATCTATCAGGTGTAAAAACAAAATATTTCCTGTTTTCTAGGTTGGTGTGATGGCCCTCTCCCAAGGCAATGCAGCCGGGTTTGTCATCGACCTTTGCTATATCCATTAAATAAATGAAGGGCTGTTATTCGAATGCTTTCCACTGCACCTTGTTAAATTTCTTTTCTTTAAGAACACGTCCCTGAAGCCCGTCTGTGTGGCAATGGGGGACAGTAGAGGTACCTGTAATCCATTAAAACCAGCACCAATAACCGTGGTGATAACAGCGTCCTTGGCATGCAGCCATGCCCCTATCTTCCTGGAAAGGTTTTAACCAATTTGTACAAGTGCCTCCCTCGTCTGTTTCTCTGTGTATGTACACCAGTTAGGTTACAGATAGCTCTGCTGCGTGCAAACGGCTGCAGCCACACCTGCAATGGCCGTGTTCATCCCACAGCCTTGGTCAGCAGCCCCTCCTCAGACAGGCATCCAGTGCTGAGTCATGAGCACATCTGCTCCTTTTCAGGGAGCTGGCACAGATACCTGCTGTATTACCTCCTGGGTGAACCAAGAAGGGAAATAAAATGCAAAGATTTTGCCGATCATCAAAAACAGTAACTCACATGAGACGAGTTCTCCTCTGGTAGCTGTCAGCTCAGACTATAAAACACTTGAGGATGCTCCAGTGGCTGGGTGAGGTTTACATCCATCCCATGAATTCTCCAAATACTCCTGTTTGGGGTACTCTGGGATTTACTAACACTAGGTGAGCCACACTATAGCCCTGTGATAGGCAAAGATCACACAGGTTTGTAACCATACACTGGCCCGGTGGGATGCTGGGACAAACCGCCTCACAAAACAGTTTTTTGTCCTGTCTCAACCAGAGCAATTGCCAGCAGGCTCTCCTGGCTCCATGCAGCCCCTGAACCTTGCAGCAGGGACCCTGGAGTCCAGGGGCAGCCATCCCCTGCCCCTCACCATCAGCACAGATGGGGTTTGACCAGCTGGCTCATAACGCCTTCGATGGGCTGCCCTCACTGGGCAGAGGGCAGGGCAGGCACTGCCAGCCACCCTGGTCTGGAGCACCTTCCCCTCTTGGTAGGTTGCATATTCTCTGCTGAAGGCAAATAATCTTTGTTAAGCCTCTGCCCCAGCCACAGTGGCATCCATTTAACCAATAGAGAGAGGCAAAAAGCAATCATCTTGTGTGATCCAGCGGGAAGCTGGACAAGGAGAAACTATTCACAATATATTAATGCCTGGCTTGAGCCTAGTAAGTGTTATAATTAGGTGGCATTAATTAGTGCTGGAAAAGACTGTCATGTTTTATATCAAACCTTCAGCTAAAAGATAGGAGCAGAATACTTTTCTTGAAAAAAAAAATCCATGTGTATTTTCTTGTTTTACTAGTAGGGATTTTTAATCAGATGAATGAACTTGTATGTACTAGTTAACTTTGCTGGAGTTTAGTGGTTGTATTTAAAGCAGATTTTATCCTAGAATGATATTAATTTGATAGGATCCCTGATCTGTAAAACCATTGGTTATCTTGGTCTCTCCTGATAAGAAAAAAAAAAGTGCCGAGGGTTTCCAGTTGGTGAGCACATTTGGGCAGAATCTTTCACACGTCACAAATTGCAGATGGGAGGCAGTGATCTCGAACATGCAGTCACATTGCGTGACCATCTGACACCTTCCATTTAGAAAAATAATACTTTCCTCACAGCATACGCTCCCTGCTGCAACCAGCACCAAAAATTATGCCTAGGAGAGCTGTTCCTCCTAGACTAAGGTCTTAAATATTTCTTAGGCTGCTTTTAAAAGATTCATGCAGCAGCACCACCTCGCTCACATCCTGCTAAACCAGAGAAAATACTGAAATTCTTCCCCAGACAGTGTTAATCACAAAAAAAGCTGAAAAGAACAAAAGGGGGAAAAAGACAGCAGGAAAATTATATACTCACACTAGCAGAGTGAACAATGGAAGGCTCTTGCTGTATGTGTAATTCAAACATGTCCATGTAAAACACTGCATGGAGTTATTTCCTATTGCTACCAGTTTCTCAGCTGCATAAAATCCCATAACTATGTGGACGTTCAGCTTTCAAATGCCCTGGTTTTGTGGATAATTCTTTTTGACAATGTAGTGCACTGATGTTCATTCATTTGAAATAGCAATGACCATTTCAGGGTGTCCTTTGCTATATATTGAGGTGCCAGTAGTGATAAAAAAAAATCTTTACTGTTTAAGGACAGAGCCATGTGAATTTAAAAGGTGGCACCTTACACTAGCCTATAGTGTCCTCTTTGTTACTATGTCCCAGCAAAAAATAAGAATAAAAATTAACCAACACTCACTCTTTCTACCCAAATTGCAAGGCTGACTAGGAACATATATATTAACCCATGCTATTATCAGCTGTAGCTTGATGTGACCTGAACCAGGAGGCAGGTCCTTCTGTTCTGCCTGAAGAGTGTAATCTTAAAGACTTGACCATGTTTTCCTATTCACCTGCCTAGTAGATGTGCCCCATAGCCACACCAGCCAAGTACTAAATTCCTGCAGTGTCTTCCTTCCCTCATCACACCATCACCATTTCAGTCTCTGAGTGCCATTCAGACCCGTGAAGAAGAGGTGCCTGTTTAGCTGTTAAAATGTTGGTGTTTTCCTAGAGGGTGGGGCACTGGTTGGTTGCTGTACTGGTGACATTTACCAAATTGACAGGAGGGCAAACATCTCACCTCATTTTGTACAGGTGTATGTCGCTCTGGCTGCTGTGCATGTTATGTGAGCCACAGAAAATCCCTGCAAGGACCTCTCACGTCTACCTAGCAGGGCTGAGTCACCTAGGACATGTCTCCTCCCAACACTCTAGCAGGGACTCCTCCAGCCTCCAGCAGTTTTATTGGCAGTTTTGTGTCACTGCAGATTTACAGCTGTTTCGGCCATCCTGAATTCCCCATGTAGAAATATGGCTGTTGCAAACACCCATCATGCAGAAATACCAAATAGTGTCTGCCACCATGGGCCAAGTGTGAACTCATGGACCAGAGGAGAAAGGCTTTATCTCCTTTCCTGTCTTCCATATCCAGAAGATGTGCCAGAAGCACCGGTGAGGCCACACCTTGGCGCTGGTGAGGCTGCACCTTGAGGGCTCTGTCCAGATCTGGGTGCTTACTACAGGAAAGACAGTGATGTGGTGGAGCATGTCCAGAGAAGGGCAGTGAAGCTGGTGAAGAGTCTAGAGAGTTTCATGTGAGAGAGATGGGGTTGTTTAGCCAGGAGAAAAGGACCCTCAGGGAAGACCTTATCCCTCTCTACCACTGCCTGAAGGGAAGTTGTAGCCAGGTGGGGGTTGGTCTCTTCCCACTGCAAGCAACAGGATGAGAGGACATAGCCTCGCACTGGACCAGGGTGGGTTCAGGTTCAACATCAGGAAAGGGTGGTTATGCACTGGAATGGGCAGTGTAGGAAGTCAGAGTCACCATCCCTGAAAAGTTGTCAAGAAATGACTGGATGTGGTGCTTAGTGCTGTGGTTTAGTTGGCGTGGTCATGTTCAAAGCTTGGACTTGATCTTGGAGATTTTTTCCAACCTTAATGGCCTATGATCTTTTGAATGCCCCAAGCCCTGAACTGGCTCTTTGAGAGCCAGTTTGAGACATTAAATTCTCCAAGCTCCTGTCTTGTACTTTCCAGCACAGACTTCCTCCTTCCCACAGCATCCTCTCTTGTAAGGTCTTCCTTGCTATGCTCCAGCTGTGTGAAGACTCTGTGCCACTTTCACAAGGCACACATGACTTCTGGGCATGGTGTTACCCACTCACTGCCTCTCTCCTGGTAGAAGAAGGTGAGCTCCCTCTCTGGCAGAATGGTGTGTGCTGCACCTCTAGTGCTGGGGTTGCATGCAGTGTGCATTTAGTGTGTCTACACCAGGATCTACAGGCAAGGAAAGCACTGTGCATAGAAGCTGGGAGGACAAGGAAGCACTGGTTCATGGCAAACAGCCAAGATGGGCATGAGGGAGATGTGCAGCTGCCTAACTCCACCTCTAGCTGCCACTACGGATGTGCACACCATCGTGGCCATCTCTGCTTCCTTTCAGGTGGGTGTCCCCTGTGTGGTGTTTGGCTACACAGGGGCCCCTCCTGCCCTTCCACCAACAGCCTTGCTGGATGTGCTGGTGCCTCCTGCCCCCACAATCAGCTGCTCTGTCTATCCATGTGGTCACAGGCTGCTTTGTACAGCACTGTGGAGAGCAGGGGTTCCAGTTTTAGGGTGTTGCAGGACTGGTTCACTTTGGGCACTGAGTCAAAATTTTTCCCCTTGGAGCTAAATTATCTGATTCTGAAGTATCTTCCTCCTGGGAATATTTAAGCAGAATATGGACTCAAACCTTTCATTTTAACAGTTTATAGGCACCTATATAGATCACCACAGATTGTGACTGTTGCCTTGTAAGGAACACAGGCCTCAGGTTTTCTTCCCAAAAGCAAAGATTAAGTGATGGTTCTAATGTCCATCACAGGAAGGAAAAAATGAATGAAAAAACACATTTCCAGAATAAGCTCTCCTCCCCAGTGGTAGTACTGCCTGCAGGGTGGAGCCTGGGGGTACTCAAAATGGGAGCCAAGTCCTCCCTGTGGCTCAGGACAGGCTATGTTATTTTGGGGCAGATGGTTGGACACCCAAACCCCAGACTTTTCCGACTTGAATCCCACTTTTCTGACCTATTAGATTAAAAGTTATGACCTGCTTCTTATCCTGCACATCCTTGTGCCTGCCAGGAGTCATCACTGTGTCTGGATCAGTAAGGCTGAGCCAACTGGTGAACTTGTCTCATTATCTCCTTGCCGAAAACTTACAAGCGTTACTTATTCTTGGATACTTGTAATTTTTATGCTTTTCCTACCCAGAAGATTAGCTCAGGCATAGCAGAGCTCAGAGCACAAACCCATCTTTTGGCATTAACTTATCCTGGGCTGGCTGTCATTTTACAGTACTTGCACAAAAAGAGTAACTAGCAACAGCACTTACAAATCATAGATTATATTGTATTGGTTTAGCTCATATTGTTTGCCTTAAATTTATATTGTGCTTTAAATGTCACCCATTAAAATTATTAGGGCAAGGTTTGCCCTCAGTTTACAGCCCCTCTCCCCAGCAGCTCATAAGAGAAGCTGCAGCACAGTTGTCCTCACCTCATTTTACTCATGCTGTAGAAGTCAGAGAGAGTGTCCAGAGAGCTGTAACATAGCCTTGAGCTGTTTCACTTCTAGATATTTCAGTTTGTAAACCCAGGTACCAAACCAGGCAAAGTGCCTTAGAAAGATGCATTTCCTTTCATTCACCCCCACCCTAAATTCTTGTCTTCTGTTTGGGTGCAGTTATTCAAAAGTGGCTGAGGGACAATAAAGCCCCACCTTAGATGAGTTCCCATCTAAGCTCAAGGAAGGCCATTCCTTTTTCTAAGGGAGTACTTTAATTAATGTATTCCTTTTGACTGTTGTTATTCTGTCTCGTGTTGCTTTGCATTTTTCTGTCTGTCCTCACATTTCCTCTAAAACACAGTTCTTAAATAGCTTCAGCCGTGCATACAGAACTTTCTGTGGATGTTCTTAATCTGTGAAAACAAGATCCGTAGCAGAGACAGTAATGCAGCCCTAAGCACAGAGACGCCAGTGACACTTCTTCAGTGCCTTTAAACTGGTGAATGTGATCTTATTTTGGCTAGTGACAAATCCCGGTGATGAAATGTCAGCAGTGTTTACACAGAAGTCACACAGTGCGAAATTAACCCTTTCCAGCACTGCTCTCAGGGCAGAACAAAGTGTTGTTTCCTTCTGTGAGGATGAGGCTGGCAGAAAAGAAAGAAACTGGTATGGAAGAATTGCCAAGGACCCACCTGGAGGGTCAGCAGAGACCAGAGAAGCTGGCCATGCTCTATGTGACAAACTGAACAAGCCCTGAATTTCTTTTGAGTTGTCCTGGGCAGAGTTTTCCAGACACACCTGATGAGGGCAACGTCACAATTTGTGCAGATTTCCTTGACGTGAGTTTGAACCAAAATCACAGCTATCTTCCAAGGTCATCTTTGCCATTATATGCATGATACTCTGGTCTCTCAGCTTCTGTAGGACAGTTCAGGTGTGATACAAAGCTAGACAAAGTTTAAGTGAGAAACTGGAAATATATTTTGCCATGTAAGCCTCTGACTACTCACTAACAGCAGGGGTAAAGCCTTGTGCAAACCTGATGTTTTATTGTTGCTAACCAAAATAGCTGTAAAGCTGAACTGAAGGAATAGGTCACCTTTGAGTTTATGTGCACAGCAATACTCAAAGGATTATAGACTTTGTTGCTTTCTTGTTGGCTTTGTTTGGAGCAAAGAGAAGTGCTAGCTGTGCCTAAGAATCTGTAGGATTCCCTGCACTGGGGAAAGGGAGGAAAGTGTTAATGAGGGAAATTTTACTTAGTCAGAGCTGTTAGACTGTCTCTTTCAGAGATTTTATTACAGCAGCAACACCCTTCTTCTTCCAGATGTGCTGAGCAATTCTAGTTTCCCTGGAAGTTAAAGGTAGGAGTAGACATTTAGTTGCTTTGAAAATTGTGTTGTATCATACTCTCCATGTGAGCTCAATCCTTAAAATGCTGCTTGGAAGCAACTTCCCTATGGCTCATGATTCTGAAATGCAAGCTGAATTAAACATAACCACCAAAGACAGACTTACTATGGCCTGTGTCTCAGCTCATGCTTTAGTAAAATGCAGGTGCCTTTTACACACAGACAAGTAAGATAAGGCAAAAAGCTTCACACCTGATGCAATACACACAGAAAAGCCAAAAAAACAGTGATAAGAAAGAGAAATAGCAGGAGGGGTCTGAATGTTTGCTTCCTGGCACAGTTTTCCCCTTTTAGGAATTTGATTTAGGTTTCAAATGCCCCTTAAAGAGAAAGAAATGGCAGTCTTGATCCTGAGGCTTTAGAGTAGCCAAACTCCTCTCTCCTTGCTTTTTGGTCATTGGCTGTGCTCTTCAGAGGCCATTTCATCATGTTGCAAGGTAAGACAAGACTGTGACCCAGATTCTGTTCTCTTGGGTGCTGTGGCTCAGCTGTATATACTAATGTTGCTTGGGGTTTCACTGTTTCCACCCTTCCTACTGTTCAGTTAAATTTGATTTCCCACTGCAACACATAAAGAGCAACAATACATGCTCTAAGGCATCATCTCACACCTCTTTGTCCTCAGCCATGAGAAAAAGTCCCTTTTAAAGGCACTTTGCTTGCATTAATCTGGCTTCTGCTTCTCTTTATATTATGTAATATTTTCATTGTGTTTTCTTATGATTCTTTCCCCAAGATCTCAGATAAACCACAGAACACCAAACAGGCTTGCAGTTACTTCACAGGGCAATAAAAGCTAAGGGTCAAATGAAGGAGAAAACATGACTTCAAGGTAGACCTATAAAACCTTGCTCATTGCAGGGGCAGCGCGGGAGCCTGCAGTAGAGACGTCTGCCTAACAGCTGGTTGCCATGTCCTGCAGACACTTCTCCTGCTGGAAGCATGTTGGAAGGCATTTTAAGGGCAGCGCCACTTAAGGAGAGTCAGCCCAAAAGTCAGCAAGGAAAGATGATTGGAGTCCTGAAAGCAGAATAATTCCCAAAGGATCCTTTTATATTTCACGTGACATAGTATTCTTCAGAGTTTCACAGCTCTTTAATCAAATAACAGTATCTCATGTGCATGTGGTGGTGTACTTTTCTCACTGGTTCTTCAGAGGCTCCTCCCTGTCCCTTTCAACTTGGCAAACTGGAATTACATATCCCTTATGCTTATCAATTGAGAGAACACATTATTGACTGCACCTCTTGCTGATTACTTATGGACTGAGGAGAACAAAACAAGCATAGGGCCAGGCATGGCTTGAGAGGAAAATTCCCCTCGTCAGAGCCGTGGTTAACTCACTTAATGTGATGGAAGACCATAATAATGCCAAAAGTGAAACAGACAATGTAGCGCTGACAACTTTGTTCTTGAGAAAGGAATAAAGGATTTGAAAAGGTTCTGAAGTATTTTCCAAAGAGATCACTTTTCCCATGACAGAAAAGACAGAAACGTGGCAGCAGCAGTGGTAGCACACTAGAGCTGGGGAATAACAGCTCACCACTAAATTCCAGTGTCTGAAAGGGTCATATCACCATCGATTCCACTTCAGCAAGTCATCTCCTATGCAAAGCTTGTGCCTGTTTGTTGTTCCTTTCTTAGCAGCAGAAGAGATGCTTCTGAATGTGCACATCTGCCCTACACTAATATTTTTTAAAGGCTTTAAGTTTTATGCTCGACATCTTCTCTGCGTGAAGTCCCTTTCTTCAGACAACTCAAGAATACTTTGCAAATATTTTTTTATTGTAATTCTGGTGGCCACAGCATAGGGAGCATTCAGAAGGATGCAGCTCACTGGACTGGAGCGATGGGGAGGGTGGAATTCAGCCCCCAGCACGCTTCACCAGGCTGTGCCCTGCCAAGCTTTCTCCTGCCTTGCCTCCTTGGAGCTGCCCTGTGCTGGTGAGTTAAAAGAAAACTGCAGCCGTATCATGGGGGCCAACAACGTGGAGGTACAGTGTGAGAAGCACTTGTCACCATGAATAAACACTGAAATGTATTTTTTTTAAAGTTGCTAATTCCGCTTTGGCATTTCTGAGCCCGGCACTGAAAGCATCCATCTTGTTAAAAAGTGATGTCATTTGTGACAGTAGCAGTGTTAGAAGAGACTGCAAACGAGTTTTCAACCTGCTTTAATAATGATTTAACAATGAGGAAAGTAATCAATATTTTAGGGATACATTTTTTACCGTGCCTCCATTTTTGCCCATACAGAACCGTGTCTACAGATCTGCTGGTGAAAATATCTGAGTGCATGTGTCAAAAATGTATATGGGAAATAATACACCTGCAACACTTACAGCCCAGCACTGGGTTTATACTGTGAATTCATAAAGTGAATTAAAAATCCCTTTGTCTTTACCAAGCGTCTGATAAAACCAATCCTATCTATCTCTCAGATGAATCTAAAAAATAAATATTATACCTGTTTTCTCTTACATATTCTTGTGATTAAAAACAGCCAAAAAAAGCTGAGGAGTTTTTTGATATAGTGACATATCTAGCACAAGGCACCAAAATGTCATTTATTGATAGAATTGGATGACATTTGAATTTCACATCCTCGTCACAAAACGAGATTATGGCATTCTAAAGTGCTTGGGTAATTGATGTGCTTTTTTTTAAAAAAAAAAGTGGATTATCCAAACTGAATGGTTTACAAAGGAAAAAAAAAAACCACGAAAGAAGCTCAGTTTTCTTTGTTTTTAATGCTGATTCATTCCATTGCTATGCCACTAAAACCAGAAGTATTTCAAATGGCTTTGGGGTCTTGTTTGTTTGCTTGTTTTGGCTGAGTGAATTGTTTCTACACAATTTCACTCCTACATAAGAAATATTCTTATAAGACTATTTAACCAGAGAGAAAGTTCCTGAAAAGGTAGGTGTGGAATCTATGTCCTCCCTTCTTGTGAGAAATAGACTAATATTTTCTGGACTGGTAATAATTAGATTTGTTAGTCTTAAATTAGTCAATATTTTAACTGAAAAGTGTTCTGAAGTTTTTAAACCTGAGTCACTCAAAATCACTATTCCCCTAAAAAATATTGGTCCTGCAGCAAAATTCTCTGTATGGCCTCATTTCCCTGAGGTTCTTTTTAGTATATCCCTGAGATAAATAAATATTCACATTATTATTTACAGTAAGTCATACTAATGCTAATAGTAGCATAATGAACTTTGGTTGGTTTATAAGAAGCTTAAAAAGAAGCTTAGATGATCTTTCAGATAATTAGAAAATAATTAGACACAGAATATCCAAAGGGTTGATTTCTAAGGGCCTTGTTTCATGTATGTTCAATTCATTAAGTCACATTCCCACTTTGAAGTTCATGGGAGTCTCTTTCCCTACAGCACCACAGGATTTGACCCAAGGTCGTGGATGCCACAATACTGATGAATAATTTTGCCAGCTTTTTTCTCACAAATAAAATCCTTGTGGATATTTGGCCAGTGAGTGACTCGCGGTGATAATGTTAAAAATCTTTTTTATGTCTAGGAAGAATAATAGCTACATTTTCATTTTAGAGCACATGTGTTAAACATACCTTTGGAAACCGATGCTCAGCACACCTGGAGCTGGATTAGGGTCTGTTTTTAGTGGCAAGGCTATTGGATTGTTCCATGCAGGGGATGCTCTGAACTTGACATCATACTTAAAACTTGACATCATACACAATTTTACAGGTGTAAAAGGACCAAATGACTTCTCCCTTTTTATTTGAATTCAGACATTTTCAATCTGGAGGTGGCTCAGCTGTCATAAAGCACAACGAGGCATGGATGGGTTTATGTTGTGGAGCCTGGGAGGGCAGGGACAGGGTGGGAGAGCTGCTAGGGAGCTGCTGGAGTCCCCACCTGAGCAGAAAGCCTGGTCCAGAGACCAAGCTGCAGGTGTGCAGTCCTGGGCCAGGCGTGATGGAAAGTGCCGCGTGTGACAGGAAAGGGATGCGGCTGTGGGTGGTGCTGTGCACCTCTGTCACTGCGCAGTGCTCAGCTCTGTGAGGGGACAAGGGGCTCCCTCACCTGCAGGACAGATGTCATGTCTTGCAGCATTTCCTAGAAAGTGGCAGGAATTATCAGGGAGGTGGTGAACAGCTGTGAATAGAGCACAGCATGAAATAGAGTCACATTGCAAGGGACAGAAAGTAAAAATTGGGAAATCCTGACACTGGGACATTTTGCTTAAATGATATACTACAGTAAAATCTCTCTCTTTTGGGGGATCTGAGATAGAAATTGACAGTAGGAGTCCCAGAAAGCTAAACATTTCCTTTTTTCTGGTCTTTACTCTAAATTTATCTCAGATTCTATTAGAAACCAGACCTGTATGAAAAGGAATATGCATTTTCTGACTACCATTCACTAATCCACATACAGAACAGCTATGACCCTACTAGTCATTCCAGATATTACTGACTTGGAGGATCTGTGTCTCCATAAAAGCCTGTGAGATATATCTGTGTGAGAAAGTATGTGAGAGTCTGTACTCCCATCCCTAGTACAAAGATTTCTTAGCTGACCACCTCTGAAATCTGTGAAGTAGAGGAAATACTTCTTTGGGCATGGTGCAGAGAGACCCTTTTGGGAAGTAGAAAGGTTTAGGCAGGATGTCACAGGTAGGAAGTTGTCTTTATGAGCATGTTTCCAGTAATTTGAGTGAGTGTCTATGTCTACTCTTACAAAGTAAAGCCTTCAATGAAGCAGGAAATGGTACTTGCACCTTTCAGAGAGGATGGTGTAGCTGCTGGGAGGTACAAATAATTCATGCAGGCTTCAGTGTGGTGTCTTTTCCTCCTGCCAATCAATCAGGCTCAGCAGCCAAGCAGGGCATACCAGTGGATACCATCCATGCTGGGAAGTGAGATGATTTGGGAAGCCTCAGTCATCTGTGATCCTGAGGAAGCTCCAGCTTCCCACTGAATAGGACAGCAATGTTAGGCATAAGATGTTGCACTGGTGAGCTATTTAAGACATGCAAAAAGAGAATGAAAATGAATCTTGGCTCTCCACATTGGGCTGGTGAGACTATCCAGTCAACTTAACACTGGAGTACAAGGTTCCAGTCAGATGGAGTCTTATTCTTCTCCTGAAGAGCCCTGAAAAAAGTTATATTGAAATAAACCTGACTAGAACATATGCCAGAAAATTTTTCCACTGGAATGTTACTTCCATGACTTGATATCTTCCTACAAAAAAATATCCCAGAGGTCTTCACTAGCTTTCTCACTTTATTTTCTGAATGTGTGAACCCAGATACTCCCAAAGCTACCCATTTGCCCACGTTCTCTCAGTCTACCAAGCAAAACATTTGCAAAGCACCTTGCTAAACTAGAATTTTTAACAAATTTCTTTTCCATGTGAAATGAAACAACCCAATCCTACACTCGAGCAAGCACCCTAGTTTGGAAATTTTCATTTTTATTTTGAAGAAGAAATATTTTGAATATGTAAGGAGGTAAACAAAGATATTTCAGATGTTTCTATGCTTAATATTTCTATCATATATGTGTTCTTAGAAAGGAAGAGGAGTGGGTATGAAGAAGAGTATCATCCCACAGATCTAGGGGTTCACTAAAGCGCAGAGAACACTGCAGTGAGGAAAGAGCCACAGGACTATACAAACATACACCATTAGTTACAGGCTGCAACACTCATTATTGTCTGTTCCTGTTGTCTGATTTTTTTTAAAGTGTGCTCAGCCTTTGAAAGCCTGAAAAGGCCTACAGGAGAGGGGGTGACAAGTGGTTTAACGATTACAGGATGGTACAACCGTGTCACATGTTCTTGGTCCTTGGTCTGACCCACCTCCTGACCTGTTATACAACTGCAAGAAAATTCTTTAACTGTTCCAGTCCAAATTCTGCAGTCTGCATCCAGGCGAAACAGTCCTTGCAATAAAATTCTGTCTTGCTGAATGTTTCATGGGTAACCACAATAGCACTCTTTCCTTCCTCTTGCCCACAGCAAGATCTTGTGGTACTACAGTCCCCTGAGGGACAAGGCTAAATGTGCCACAATTTGGCAACAGGCTGCGATCAAAATCAAATCTAACACCAGTGTATAGCAATGGTGACCCACTTTCACTCTTTATTTTCTCGTCTCCTCTGAGATTCTCAAAAATCACTTGCCTCTAGCATTGTCACTTCTTTAACTCCCAGCCTAGAAGATCTGCTGTGCCAGAGCACCCCATGACTCAGAGAGATCCAAAAAGCCTGAGCTTAGCAGCATGCCTACTGAACTGAGACAAATAAGATGAGCAGGTCAGTCTGACGAGCTAATCAGAACTCTCCTCTAGGAAAGATTATGCTTCCAGGACATACTCCACATATTGCAGAAAGCATGTGGAATAGTGCCAAGGCAGAGATACCAACTCCAGCATAACCCACGTTCCCTCAGTCTTGCACATCCTCAAGGACAGTTTGTCTTTTGACCTAAAACTACAAACCTTTAGAAACACAAAATATCTTCTTTCTCAGTGTTTCTCATCCCATCATTTTCTCTGGTCCCAACACCGGAGATTCTGCAGGTACTAAAAAAATATCTCCAAGTGCCCAAGACAGAGTAGGTACAAGACAGGCCCTCTGATATTCCTCAGTTCTCCACTGGAGGCCACAAGGCCTGTATTTGTCGCCCTAGTGAGTCTTGGGAGGTTGCTTAGCTATGGCAATAGAACTGAAGATATTACGTCCCTGTCTCAGACAGGAAGAGCACATGCTGTGACAGAAGAGCTGCAGACAGCGCCTCTTGAGTCTATACAGCTTCATGGACATAATTTCAACTTCAATTCCAGTAACATTACATTCTCAAGCCTGAAACTCATCCTTCCTCTCTCTATTTTTTTCTTAATCACCCTACGGCACATTTCTCAGTCTTGAAAGCACAACAGATCTCTGTTGAAAGAGCAAATAAACTGCTGATTTACACACCCATGTTTTCGAATCTGAGCTCATCTTACCTAGACAACCATACAATGCTACTATCAGTAGTCCTGTTTGAATATGAAAAACACACTATATTGGCTAAATGGTGCTCTGGGACTGACTCACTGTTCAGATCTAGCAGCAGCCATATCTGTTCTGTGCATGGTCTGGCCTTGTGTGGCTTTGGGAAAATAGCAGAGAACTGAGGGATAGCAGCCCCCCTCTGCTATGGTGCATACTGATCCACATACTGATCTACATACTGCTGGTTAACACATTTGTGAACCCCTCTGGAAAAAAGAAACTACACAGTCCTCTAAGAAGAGCCATTAAACGACATGGCAAGATTTTGTTTTGCTTTGCTTCCCTTATGTTTTGCTTAGGAGAACTAGTGCTAAGTCTACATTTCAGAATGCTGAAGATTGCTATTTTTCTTTGGGCCACAAGTGAAACAGCCATTTTTAGTTCCACTCTTCTTCATAATTTCTGCACTGGACAGGACAAGCAAGACTTTGCATACTGATACCCACATGCTAAGGAGAGATCTGTAAGAAGAATAATGCAGCTCTTATCTGCGATACAGCTTTTTAAAAATACTCACCTACCACTGTTCTTTGGTTGTTGTTGCACCAAATTTTCAGTGTTAGCACTGAAAAGAAATAAGCAGTGGCTTGTGTATGCGTGTGGTGTGTGTAGTGTAGCAGATACTGGGGCAGATCGTCAGCTGGTGTAAATCAGCCTAGGTCCATTGACTTTAATGGAAACTTGCCAACTTACCCCAGCTGAGAATCTGATTATTGTTTTGCAAGTTCTTGCATTAAAGATAAGCTTTCACACTCTGCTGTTACACTGGTGTAAATGGGAGTAACTTCACTGAAGACTCTGGAATCTTGCTACACGTACCTTACCTGAAAAGCAGAATTCAGTTCAAAATTTTAATGACAGTTAAAGCAGTCTTGAGCTCTACTACATTTGATCTCTTCCTTTTTCCTTAAAAAAAAAAAATTAGAAAAAGGGTAAGAAGGAAAAAATATCAGGCTGTCATGGAAAATCTCAACTAAATCTTTTTTTTCTCTGATTCTCATTTCCAGGCTTTGTGCAAATAGTTTATTTGATTTGACACCTACTGCACAAAAGGTTGCCCCTTCTGTTCTATCAAAGCTGGTATCAAGAAAAGAGAGAGAAAAATCGCACAGCTGGTGATACAGAGAACCCAAAAATATACAAAGACGTACCAGAGGGAATAGTCATCAACATAAAGTGAACAAGCACCCAGACTATTGATTACATGCTGCTCACAGAACACTAGGCATTTCTGCCAACTTCTTTCCACTCTTGCGCTGAGCTGCAGACAGCATGTTGTACTTTGCATCATCAGTTTTGATGAATAATGCACTGATAAACACTGCAGCCAATATTCTGGAGGAGCTGAGAAGCCAGATGTCATCTGGACCTCCAATAGTTTTAACCCTGGGTCTCTGACAGATACTGAAATAAACACTAGACATGCCCTGCAGAATGGGCGATGCCCAAATGTGAGGTTAGGCACAATTGTACACTGGCAGGCGTACGAAAAATGAAGGGACTTTGTAATCCTTCCCCTAACAACTTCCCGAGGCACTGAGATAGTGAGGAGGCAGCACCCTGGTGTGAGCTGCTCACTGGAAACACCTGCCAGGTGCAGCATCCCTGTGTGAGCAGGGTGCCTGGACAAAAGAATGCCATTATCTGTGTCAGCTTGCCCTGCAAGACACTGCTGGCTCCTCATTGAAGAGACTGAGTGAGGGGCTCAGCAGACTTAGCCCCTCGAGGGAGCAGGATCCTCGTTGGGAAACACGGATGAGTTCCTCCTGTGGCTGCGGGCTGGGTGTGTTAGGATGTCAGGACAGCAGTCAGCTGGGCATCTCAGTAAATGTGAGTCTTTCTGTTCACAGGCAGCAACATGTAGCAAGGGTTCTCATGCCCTTAAGCTTTATTTGGTATTTATTTTACCTACATCCTCAACTGTTTTAAGCAACAGGCCCCCTAGCCGCACTCCAGTAAGGCCAGTGCTCAGGGGACCTTGAGACCTGTGAAGGTTTCGTTTCACTGAGTCTCAGCAGCATCAGGCTCCATTTAAAAACACACACAGTTTAGCAATATCAGCAGTGAGATTATGCAGTTTTGGAAGCAAACTCTTCCACCCACCCACCTCAATAATACAAGATCTCAGCATGCCATATAAGAGAAAAACTTACTCTTTTTTAATAAATGAGGGGAAAGGCTCTCTCTTTCTCAGAATTACAGTGTAAAGGGCTGATTGCTACCTCAAAATTCTGTTTAAGGAAGATCTGCTTATATAAAAAGCCAAATTAGGCTCTCAAAGGCTGAGTGTATGCCTAAGCAATGGAAGAGTGGTTTCTCTCTGCTGGCACTGCAACACTGCTAGGGTCAGGAAGCCCCCTCATGGTTTGCTCACCAGGAGGAGGGCTGTATTATTTGAAGCATCCTAAATGTTCTGCTTTATTTTACCGCCAGAATTTTCCAGGAAAAACTGCCTGTCGAAAAGAATATATGTGGCTTAAATATGGAGGTGTTTTTCCTTTATTTACATTCACCATTTTCTTTTGCACCTGAGTAACCATCGTTGGCAAATTCTCTAAGACATGTCCTACTGCCACATTGAGGGGAAATCCAAAAATAGGTGAAGTGCTCCTTATAATGCTATTTCTTTTCCATTCAGCTTGTCAAATAATTGAAAAATATGAAGCATGAATAAGGACCTCTTCAAGGTATGAAACAGTCCAAAAAGAAAACTGGCATGCACGTGAGAAGTGGTTAAAACAAAGTAGTAGATCAGGAAAAACTTACATAGATAAGAGGTAAGCTGTAAAAAGGCAGAGGCAGTGACTACAGTGGAATTTCAATTATACTGACATTGATGGCCATAGCAGTAGTGGAGTCATTAAGGATGGATGCGTGCTTCTGAGTGCAGTACCAAAGAGTTTTTTTTCGGTTTGAGGAGCAATCAACAAGACCAGGGGCTATTTTGGACTTAGTCCAAGGAAATGAGACTAGGTGAAATGAATAATGTGGAAGATAATAAACCCTTAGGGCTAGGTTATAATATCATCACATTGGAAGCACTTCTGAAAATATTTGTGAATGGTTATAAAAGTACAATAATTCTGAGAACAGAATGAGTTGTAGAAAGTTGATTGGAATCAACTGTTTGTGGACAATAATGGAAAAGCAGGCAGTATTTAAGAAATGGAGAGACTGCTATTTCTATTCAGTTTATTAAAATCAAAGTCAAAATGATAGCAAAAACAAGCTAATGTGGCCTCAAAAAATGTAATAAAGGTATCAAAATGCTTCCCTTATTTAAAAGGCCACGCATCCTTGAAAAATGGGAAGGTTTGGCAGTTTTAAAATGAATGAGAACAACATCGAGAGAATACCAACAATGAATAATATCCATTAAATATTTCAATCAAGACTGAAGCCAAGTTGTTCAACTGTATGCATGCAATGTAAATGGCAAAGAAGAAGAAGGAAAAAAAGAAATAGGATAGCGAAACACGGAGCACTCGTTTGTATCTATTTCCACAAAAAAAAAGGACCTTCCATTCTGAGAGTAGCTCCCATGGCTCTGGCAGAGAGAGGACATGAGTTGGGGCTATTTAGGGAGTACACCCTTAAGTAAGTTGCTGGCAGGGGGAAACCAGGTTAACCACTTTCCTACAGAAGGGTCTGATCCCACTCTTGTGGTGCTCAAGACCACTTAAAAGTGGATGCTTAAGAGCTGGCACAGGGTCTGCCCTGGCAATACAGTGGCTGTTCTCACTTGCTGTTACAACATGGAAGATTCAAGAGGAAGAAGTGTACCTTGATCCATATAAATGAATCCAAATGGTTAAATGATCAGAGATGTGGTTCAAGCACAGATATTTCATTTCACAGAGATGCAGCCAGGTACTGTGCCTCTCCTTGGATGGCCACTGTATCCGGGTGATGGGTGCTGTACCCCTTCCCAGTAAGCCAACTCAGCCCTTCCCAATTTACCAATGCTTCCAGCTGCCATTTCTGAGCAAACTAGATCTTCTCCTTAACACCACATTTTCTCACACCAGAGAGGTCCTTTTCCTTCTGCTCAGCTAGTGGTGGGAGGGTCAGAATCGTATGGCTAAGTGTTACTCTGGGAAGAAACAGAAAGATGTTGCCTTATAAGAGACCCAGCAGAGAAATGGACAGACAGCAGGCAGACATGAAAACAGGAGGCTAGGTGGTGGGTAAAGGGGAATGTACTGAGGGAGGTATTTTGACTCTTCCTGAGGAGAAACAGAGTGCCCTTGGTGAGAGCGTGCTGCAGTCAGCAGAGAGTGCGGCCAGGCAGAGCCCAGGCTGGTCATGCCTGGCTAAGCAGCACTTCCCTGTAGGGATGTGTTGTTCAGCTGGCAGCATCTCCTGCTTCTGTACACAGCCTGTGACAGGGGCTGCTGCTTCTCCCTGGGAAGGAGGTACCAGAGCCTTCCGTCTTCCTTCCCCACAGTCATGTATTTCTCAGCCCACATCACCAGCCAGCTACACCATGAAGTTAAACTCCAACCTTTTCCATACCCAGAAAGGTTGGAATTACTTATTCCAGTTCAAACTTGCAAAGTGGAGAGCTCAAGATGCCAAGGTGCATAATACAACCCAGATTTCAAAGCAGGCCTCATGGCTAGCACCCAATCTCCAAGACAACTCTTCTGATTTTACAGCATGCTTAAGCTGAGGACAAAATGGTGACTTTTCTTCTGCTGCACTAATAACTATCAAACAGACTCAGAAGCTAGAAAAAACCCAATTCAATTGTAGGGTTTTCCTTCACTTACAAATTCTGGCCTTCATGCTCTCCAAGTACCTTCAGAACAAAAGACTGCCATGTCATTTCAAAGAAAAAGATGAAAAGTGGTTGATTTTGTCCAGTTGCACATTGTAGTAATGAACCAAGCACAAATTAAGCTTATCAAGTCCCCAAGTAGATTGGGACCTTTTAGTTTTGTGTTGGGATGTGAAATGTGTCCAGATATGAGCAAAGATCATTCCTTTGTGTGCCACACTTCACCCATCTCCTTGGAGAGAGAGGATGGCACAGCGTGGAACTAGAGTTTATTGCATGAATCCTCTCTCCCTAAGCCCTTTGGCACCTATCAAGCATTGAGCATCCCCCACCTCTCCCCACAGCCTCCTCTCCCTGCAGCTGCTGCACCACCGATTCAAATGCCTCACTGGAGCTTGCAGGACCCCTACTAGCCTCTACTGTAAGCTGGCCTGAGGAGATGGTTCACACTGTGCTCACAAAACTCAGTGGAAATTTCAGCCCTGAGATAATGATCCAAATTTCCATGAGCCCATAAAGCACTCTAAAAAATTAGCAGGGAGAGTGCAAGATCATGCATACCTGTGCAGAATTACTTGTCACCTAGGCAGGGAAGCAGAGAGGAAGATGTAAAACGAGGAGGTTAGTGCAACAGCAGGGCTACATTTCTCTCTCTAGAAAATTCAGAACTATGGAGGTGCAAACTACTGTGCCCAAAGAAAATGCATACCTTTGTTTATAAGTCTGGAGAAAACAAGACTGGCAGTGATCCATGAGACCCTGGAAAGCTCAGATCAGGATGTCCTCCTTTTCGCAAAGCATCCATATAAATGAGGAACAAAGAAAGGATTGCCTAACTGCAGAAACCAGACTGAATTATTATTTTAATTTTTGAAAAATTCTACCACACAGCCTGGCCATGAAGAGGAGCAAGCCTCAGCCTTTGTGGCAGTAGAACCTGCCACATATTTGCCCTGGGTAATGAGCTCAGAGGAGGAGATTTGAAAGAAGACTTTGCATTGTTCGAGGAGGCTCTGGAGCAGAGGGAGGGTGGAATTCCATCTGTTCACTTCCGTGCGGTTCAGTGAGCTGCTTCACTTTTAATGGTTCACTAGGCTGTGACACTTAGCAGAAATTACGGTAAATGTTTTTTAAAACCTTTACATTATCATTTAAGAAGCCGCATGACAAGATCACTGAAAAGCTAACCCTTTGATCTCTGTCTCTTTTGAGGTTTTTTGTCTGATAATGGAGACAATGTACCATGTGCTATTGAGGCTGGATAATGTGTTGATGTGCATACGTTCACTTTGTCCCCTGTCCTAATGACATTCTCTGTGGGGTTTTTTTTCATGCCATTGCAAAAATAAAAGCAGATTTTTGCCCTTATAATCTATAGTCACCTCGCAGTTCCCATATAGCTCTTGGCACGTTAGGAGAGCTGACAAACAGCTCGCACTCCAGCTCAGATGGGAAGTACCCCATGTTACCGATCAGGTGGAATTCCACTTTGCCCGCTTGAGTGACTCTGTGAACAATGTAAATCATTAAGTAAGTCTTTGAAACAGTGCAGAAAGGTGATGGGGGAAGGGAGCTCTGTATCTGGTGCTTGTTCAATGTAATTTCACAGGAGGACTGTTTATTTTTCATAAATCTTTGAAAAAGACCAAGTGGTAGTCAACAAACTCGTTTTGAGTTGAACACTGGGACAGGAAATCATGGTAAATGCTTCTAGTTTTCTGTGTTTAATCAGCATTTAGGACTTTTTTTTTTCCTTACATTTTCTCCTCTCCATCAGAGTTTTCAGCACTTTATTGGTCTTTTCCATCTGGAGAAAAGTCTATGGAGTGCCTGGAAGACTTGGAGCAGACATTTGGATGTCTTCACTGCTGTAGAAATTGGCTAGAAGTGCCAAGAGAAAATCTTTATCTTTTTGCAAAGAAGGGAAGCAAGTAAAAATGAAGTCAGGCTCCCCACAGATCCATGGCTCACAACGCTCTCTGTTGCCTTTGCCCTAGTCAGAGGAAAAGGTTCACAGCTTCTTTAGACAGACAACATTTCCCCCTCAACTACACTACATAGGCAGCATGTCTCAAAAACAGGCAGCCTGAAAAACAAATATAAGCTACAAATTACAGACCTTAGAGATCATTCTTACATTTTCAGACCTTTAAGAATTAAATTTTAAAAGCTGTTTTAGTGTTGGAGACAGCTATGGGCATAGTCAGAAACACTTTTTTGCTTTTGTCAGTTTTGTCTGATCCAAGTCATGGGCATGAGTCCACGGCATGAGTTCAAGCCCTCCACTATAAGAAGATATTCCATAGGAAATAGACTTCTCTGAGATATGGATTCTGAACTGGGATGGTGTCCACAACACTGACTTCTTTCTGTTCACATTTTACCAAGGAGCATGGTTGTCAACACACTTTGCAAGTAGGAATTGGGCCATCACAAGGGAAAATTCCACAGCAAAATACAGTTAAATTAACCCAGTGAATCCTTGCTGAATCTCTGCTGCTTTGCTGACCCTCTTGATGAAAAATGGCCATTTTCCTCCTACAAGGGGGAATACACCAGAAAAGCAAAAGGATACCCAGACCATTAATGAAAAGCCTGGTAACTACTTGCTGAGAAGAGACAAAGAGAGGTCACCAGAGAGGGAGAAGGAGAAGGAAACAAGGACTGCAGCTGAAATTCTGCAGGTGGAAGAGTATGGTACTTTGGATAAGCCAGTAGTAACGAAAGGGAAGGAAGGAGATGGGCTGGTTGGGATTCCAGCTATAAGTATCTTAATATTGTCCCCTCTAGCTGTTGACTTGAGTAAGGTACTAGTGACCTTGAAAATTTGCCTAACATCTAAAACAGCACAAACAAATTAAACAAAAGCAAGCAGCTAAATGTTGGCACCACAGATCTGTTTGGTATTGCTCCCTGCACCACCTCCATGCTCTCCTTTGCCCCTGATCTGAGATCAAGCACACGGCTCAGGAGCATCCAGGCTGGGGAAGCCCCCACACAGCTCTGCTCATAATGTTGTTGCTTCTGACTGTCTCTGATTTGTCTCAAGAGGGCACAGGGGCAGTAAGACACTTCACATCTACTCTCCCTCAACTGTGCTGAAATGTAACTTCAAATATTTCTCTCCAAGTAGTCACCTAGTCTTTTTTTTCTTCCCCTCTTGGGGATTTGCAAAAGCTCATTTGAACTCCAGTGTCCCTGTCTTGGTGCAGTGGTCAGTGAATGCTTTATTTTACAGGGACATGTTGCCTCTCAAAGTAAACGTGGAATCCTTCCTGCAGAAATATCCCTATCTCATGAAATTGGAAAAGCATGGCCAATATAGAGCAAATAAATCTATCTGCATGTGGACTTTGACTGGTATCAAACTGGCTCATTTATTGCCACAACTCTTTGCTGGGAGATTTTTGTTCTGCTGTAGAGCTGCTAAATTCCCCTTGAGTACTATTAGTGTTGCTGCTTTTTTATGTCTCTCTCCATGACACTACTCAGTGCAAGTTATAATTAACTCAGAGAAAGTAGAAGGGGATGGACTCTGTCTGTCTGTTTAGGGGGAGATAGGTACAGATTGGGAAAAGATGATGCCAAATAACCTTTGAGCTTTCTAGTATCTCCTGAACCTCAATTATTTTTAGACCTCACCTATCTACTGAGAGACAGCCAAAAAAGCCTGTTGTCTGCTGCAAACTACAGCAATCAGCAATGATTTTCAGGGCTGAAGGAGGACTCAAATAACTTGACTTGAAAGACCTTTGTACTAGCCTTTTGCACAAGACTAGTTTTTAGCACTGGAGAAATCCAGAAGCCACCCCTGGCCGAGATCTTAGTATCAAAGGTGAAAATGTTTCCATTTTCCAGCAATGCTGGACAGTCTGGAGAACAATTTACTGCTTAACTATTAAAGATATAAACACCGAATGCAGGACCTACACTAGGCACAAGCAAGCTGAAGGGCTCTTATGCAGCCCAGGGGGGCAAAGGCAGGCTGAGAGAGGGTAGCACAGGATTTGTGAAGGTGCATGCACATAAAGAGGAGCCTGGCAAAGTTTCTTGCATTTCTTAAAGTATGGAATTGTGGAAGAAGAAAAGGATAGAAAAAAATAGCATACTAGTGATCATATATGCTTTGGACACAGAAATTATCCCCTGGCAGCAAACAAGTGAGTGCTAACATGGTCTTTGTGGTCAGCTCACAGAATCTTTGGAAACTGACAAGGTAAAATAAAGAGTCCTTACTGACTTTGACGTCCCTCCTGCAGGTAAATTCAGCCATAAGCAACTTTATATAGCTGAGTAAACCTACTGAGTTCAGCAGGACCACTTTCATGTGCACATTACTCACACGGGCCTCAGTAATGCATGCTCACAGTCTAAATAGTTGATACTTTTGAACTATTCAAAAAAGTGAGTTTCTGAACCAAGAAGCAATTTGAATAACTGGTGTGCTATTTTGATCTGCATCCTAATTTGAAAGCTCATCATTATTTACATGATAAATATAAACGGTGCATTTGGAGTTGTTATAGTCCATCATGTAAATCCGTATTTAAGCATTATGAAAAAGAGGATTTGTGACTCAGTAGATCATATTAGCTCTAGGACAGTTGTTCCTGTTGATCAAATCTATTTTCTTACTGCCCAATGTGCATCAATTCCATGTGATAAAAAATCCTTATGACATATTTACTGCTGTGTGAAATGATGTGGTCATTTTTAATTTCTTTGATTTTTTTCCTGTAATATTCTAAGCAGCTTGGCATTCCCGGAGGAGAACAGCAGTCTTACCCTAGGGTGGCCCTACTTTGATCTCAGCTAGATGACCATGAGTGATGAGCTGCCATAGGTTTAACAAAGATTCACAGAAATATTTTACCCCTCACCCTGTGATGCCTCCTGGGGACAAAAAAACCCCATGCCAACTCCATATACTCCTTTCCCAGCTAGAAAACATCAAGTGTCTACTCTCATTTCCCTTGTTTTGTGCCATAATCCCACTGATCCACCAGATTTGTTCACTCCAACAGCCTGGCGGCACTCAGAGCTGGTCTCCTTGCCATGCAACTGTTTAGTGAAACTGGTTCAGTAGAAATGAGCTTGGTGGTCTCCTGTCACTGCTGCTCCCTGGGTTCTCCCACCAACACTGACTCTACAGCAGTGCCTCACACAATCACTGGCTCTGCACTACCAGGGGAATAGGCAGTCAAGGGGCACACACATTTTCCTTCTGTTTCTCTCAGGCACGCAGATGAAGGTATTTCCCACATGCTGGAAAATCTCTGCAGCTGGTGCTGAAGGGAGGGACAATCTCTTCTAGCTGATGCACAGCACTACATGCTTGTCTTGCTTCATGCTGGGCCAACAGGACCAATTTCATTCCTCTTGCTGCTGTTGTCTATGTGGCATCAAAATACACGTGCATTCAGAGGAGGCTTTCAATGTAAACTAGAGATCAGCTTTAGCATTTGACCATTCCTCCTTGTTTCCACCCCAAGGGCAATCAGAAAATACCTGCAATTACTATGACTTTATTTATATGGCACAAAGCTTTTAGGGACCGTTAATGAGCTAATGTTTTTAGGATAATCTTAACAGCCATCATTTTGTGTACACTCTCCTTGCATGCTTGAAGGGGGAACAGAGACAGACTTTTTTTCCCCTCAGCCTCCTGCAGCAGAAGGACCCTCTGTTCTTTCCATTGTCTCCAGGCTCGTTTTGCCAGCTAAGAGATAACAAACTTCAGTGCAGATCATCAAAGATTTCTAGAAACCTACACACTTTAGAAAGCCAATGCTTTGTTATTAAAATTGAGATTATCTTTACAAAGCCCCAGTGGTTGTTGCTGATAGCCAAAGCTTGTAAAAGACCCCCTGAAAGCCTGTTTCCAACTGATATGAAGACAGCAAACAGTGGTGCCACACCCCAAGCACTCCTGGGCATTTTGACCTTCTTGAGTAAAATGTGAAGCAATTTGAAGCTGGGAGATGTGTCAGAGAACACTGAAGGAAGATGGAAAAGGTAAAACAAATGGAATGTTAGAATAAGGACAACATTTTGATTCACAGATGTCTGGTATTCCCACAGTCTTGCTACCTTTGTTTAAATATTTGAGTCAACTCTCATAGCTTAATAAACAAAACAGATGCAAAATCTGCAGCTAAGTGTTAGGAGTGTAGGTCAAGGCACAACAGGCAACCTCTATCTCCACTAGGACTGTGGTTTTTGGTCCAGGATGGGAAACTTGTTGCTAAAACTGCTCCCAGATTATATCCCACTGGCCCTGATTACCTTGATGTTGGGAAAATGTCTCAAGGGATGTAAATTGCCTGGAATCATTTGCAACAGCTGCCAGCAACTGCAATTCTATGTTATTACAAAAGCTATCTCCCTTCCTGGGAATTTGATTTGCAAAAATAGAAGAATTAATAGGAATAGAAAGAATGGTTTTAAAATAAGATCAGTTTCCAAAAACCAGGCACCCTTTTTGACACAAGTATCCCTTATGCTCTCAAATGGGAATAATTATAGAAATGACTGTCACAAGATGGTACCTGCTTATGAAAAATAAATCTCTCCCTTAAATTTAGGAAGGCTTGAGTCAATATTTCTTGCAGAAGAAATCTCTCTGTTAAGCTCAGTATATTTTCTGGAACAATGGATATTGAATTGTGTCTGTTAATATAATCACTTGACATCTACCATTTTGTATATTTCGTGTTCCAATGAAACCTTCTCTGTACTGCTAATGAAATAATTTTTTTATGTTCTCAATAATCATTACTCTCTTTAATGAAAAGTTAGGGCAGATCTTTCAGTCCTTACATGTGGGAATAATTTCTACCCTCACATTGCTTTCTTGAGTTACTTAAACTGACTTGAGTGAATTAAAGTTTTGTAGGGATGGCTTGTTCATAACTTAAGTGCTAATTGACATCTATTTCAGAACATGACATTCTGGAATAAACCCTACTTCAAGACATTATTGCAATTACTTTTTTTATAACAATTAGTGTAATTATGTTTGGGATAGTAACTAGTAAGTCACTGCAGTGGAATGTAAGGCAATGTCTCCTACCAGCTGCCTTTGAAAATCTTCTGACAGAGACAGTGAGAAAGAGCTGTCCTGAGCCACATAAAACACCTCCCACAAATATGGTGAAATGAAAGGAGACAGAAGACTTCTGTCCATTAATTTTGAGGAACAACTAATTCTAGTGCTTGGAAATTTCAGAGTTCTGTTATCACAGATGAAACAAATTGTTTCATTTCGATGCCTTTGCATCAGAAAAAGAGCCAGGTCTGGATGCAGTGGTCAGTAAAATGAGTGATTGGACAGATAAAGTGAGCCACCAGTACTTTAATTCCTATCCCCTGCTCTGCCTCCTCTTTAACACGCAGGTAACTGTCAGAAGGGGACCCAGCTATTACAGATGACAAGGGGTAAATGCCTTCATGTTGTCCTCCAAAGGTTAAGGTTTACCAACCCCAGTTGGAAGCCACAATCTCCAATAACCATTAATCCACTAAACTCCAGTATGAGTGAACATATTTATGGCTGCAGTCACTAAAGGGTGAAATAAAGATTAGTTTTTAGTTAGGAACGCAAAGCTTTTTAGATCAATACAGACCCACTGCTGAAATCAATCTAAAGTTTGGAATTTTTAAGTAAAGATTTACTGGGCTTCCTTGTACAGTTAATTTTCCAAAGGGAGAATAGTCTTAGCAATGTTACATAGTAATCAAATTGAGTAAACACTAGTCAGTTCATAAACTGACCTCAGTTATGCGCATAGCAAATGAGTGTACAGCAATAAAAATACCCATAATGTGGTTAGTAAACTTGCCAATAAACAGGTAAAGCCAAAATGCACATATAGACCAACATGATAAAATATTAGTAGCTACATTTGCCTATTTGAAAACATAAATAATCAATAGACATTAATAATGAAGTTGTTCATGCATTTCTTTATTACTGTGCATATTAAGTGTTTCAATTATTTCTACTTAGTTTGATAGATAAATGTATATGTACGTTTTTTGCCTTGAAAAGAACATAGGATTAGTCTTCAAAACAACAGCTACTGTTTAGATGAAAGAACAAGTGGACTGGAAATACATAGCTTGTTATACCCCTCTGCTGTTCATGTTTGATGCATGTATACAATTTATTATGCAATTTCTTGAGATTTGACAAAGTAATTGTCTGGCAAACCATAGCTTTAATGATGGTTTTTCTGCTTCAGACAAAAGGTCTGAAGGTAGTGTAGGAAAATTACTTAATAGATCAGTGTCTATAAATGCTGCTAATGTGTATTATATATATATATATATATTTGCAATGGTAACCCAAGTTATTTTCTGAGTTACTGCACAATATGTTGTGAGATTCCATGTGGTAAATTCATTTTTGTCATCAGAGCTACTGCATGAAATCTTGTATGTTGAGCTGTAACTTCCAAAATAACTCGGGTCACTGCCCTAGTTTTAGTGTGGGTGTCTGTCACTGGGAGTCCTTGACAGTGGACCTGAGGCTGTGGAAAAGCCTGGATGTTACAGTAGTGCCACGGTGGCTTAAAAAAGACAGAATTTCCATTGTTAACCACATTTTAAACGGTTTGTCACTTGGCACTTAAAATCCATTCAGGTCTGTAACCAAAGTCAAGGAGCAATAAATAAATTCCCTTTTAATCTGATTGTTTTTTAATCATCATAGCTATTCTTGAGACAAGCACCACAGAAATCCTAAGATTTTATTATTTTGAACAGTTTTGCAATCTTTTGTAACTAAAATATGTCTAATTTGAAAAAAAAAAATCTCAGCAAAGAGATGCCACTCGTTTTGCTTGTCTCCTAGTTTTATCATAGGTAAAATAGCTGCGGGCCAGATTCACTGTGTGAGCAGTCCCTGGCTCCACCAGGACTGTCCCTTTATATCAGCAATGAACTGTCTGCTGATGAGCTGTATCCAAATGAAGTTAAAATGAATGCCTTTTTAAATTTTTTCTCCGGCGTTATTTCTCAGCTCTAGAATTTTTGGGATGTTTATTTATATCTTGATGTAAATGAATAGGAGGCATTGGGCAGACAGGAAGATGGCATCTTGTGAGCAATAGGTACCTGAAAATCACCCAGGCAACTTGAGCCTAAGGAAGAAGAAATATTCAATTCTCATGACTGGGCTCCAACACCAAACATTGCTTTGTTCTATTTCATCACCATTTTTTAGAATTAATGACATCTACCTTCACACCTGCTTTTTTAACCTTCGATACAGGGCTCATGAATGAGCTTGTTGGTATCTGAGAAAACTACAGTCTCCTCTTAATCCTCTGATACAAGAGAAATAGACCTACTGTTGATTTCCTCACTTTTCCCATTTGACACTATGGAAATCTCTGAAAAGGTGCAGGGGAACAATTTCCAGCTGGGAATGGCTGGCATATCCTTTCTGACAAAGCAGACCATAGATGATCTGCTTATATTCCAAGGCAATGTCAGTCAGAGCCAAATATAAGGATATTTTTATTATGTGAACTAGATGCTGGGCTGAAACAGCTGGCTGGTGACACAGAGAGCCCTGCCAGACTTTCAGTGATGACTTCTTTTTGGTTTCTACTGCCTGGGCCAGATTTGAACCAGAGAGAGCTGGACACAACTTCCCACTTTGCTGAAAAGCAGAGAAACATGTGAGCAAAGGAAAGGGATTATTTTCTTTCTCATAATTTCCTCCCAGATTATCTGCTACCAAATTAATACAATCTCTGAACAAAAAAAAAAAAAAAAAAAAAAAAAAAAAAAAAAAAAAAAAAAAAAAAACCTGAACCAAAACAAAACAAAAAAACCCCCAGTAGTATTTTTACAATGCTGCACCAACCTCAGGTAACTATTTTGCAGTTGGACCTGGTGGAAACAAGACAGAGGACATTTTGTCTGGGTAGCTAGTTGGGTTAAATTGGAGCCACTGCTGGATTTCACCAAAATCACCCTCACCAGCTAGTGAGGGTCAACACCAGCTAGGGGAATAATGCTTGACCTTCACTGACTACATAAAGTTAAAGATTACCTGATTTTAATCTCATGAAGCCCTGTCTCTATGTTTTGTGTTTGTGTTTTTTCTCTCAGCAAACGAATTCAAATGATGAGGTCTTGAGTTTAAAAACACAATTTGGGGAATGGGAGAAGCAGCACATTCACTGTTTCACAGTGGTGCTAAGTCTGGTTACCAAGAAAGCAATGACACATGATCTCCACAGAGAGACCAAGAGAGATCGATCACCTTCTTCCTCTCTGCAGCAGAACAAGGCTGTACTATTTAAGCACAGCCCTAGCCTACAAGCAGCCAGGTCAGAAGGTGCTCTGTGTTGTCTTAGAAAGATGGAGAAAACCAAGTGGAAAACCTAAGTCTTAACTCACCTTTCATTTTCTTTTTTACACCTATGCCCCCAAAATCGTTAATAAATAAGCATCTTGGTGGTCAAAGCTGAAGTCACAACTTATTCTATGTCATCATATCCACATGAGGGACTGGACACCCAGTGAGTCCTCTCTGCCACATCCAAAGGGAGAAGACAATCCTGGGACACTTAAAATGGAGCACTACAGGAAAGATTTCTATCCCCAGAGCACTTAGACTGATGGAGAACAAACTCTTTGTCAGCAGATTTTGCTTGAAAGGGATTAAAAAAATTTTTGCAATTTCTCCCTCCCTTAAAAACTGATAGTGCTCTCTTGAGGCTCATGAGAATCACATTAAACCTATGGATTATATATTTCTTCAGTACAAAAATGTACTCTAGCCACTCCAATCCAGTCAGTTCCTGTTGCTCTTTCCCCCATGTGTCTCAAAACGCTGCCTCAAGAAACCAAGCAAGTGGGATGGAACACTTACAAAGCCTGACTGCGACTTTTGAGAAATCAACAGTGTCACTTGCCACCAATGTATCCTCCTCTTAGTTTTGCAATGAGTCCTGTGTGCACCAGGCTGGGAAAACTCAGCCAAACTGACTGGCAAATGCAGACACATATCCCACAACAGGAAGGCATTCCCCTTCAAGAGAGTACTTAAGAATATGGTTTAAGAAATGCTTAAATGCTTTCCTGAACAGAAATGGACTTAAGCACAAGAGAGTATCCCTTAATTGGGAGTACAGTGCAGGCACAATCACTAAAGCTCGTATTATATGCCTGAAAATCGAGTCCCAGAGCGTGAGCTTTTCCGAGTGATGGTTAGAGGGTTCCTAGCTGTAGCATGGTTCTGTACAGAAGGATTTGCTTAATCCACCTTGCTTTTAGATTGCAATTTCCCCAAGCTTAGCTGCTTCTTTTAACAGTTCTGAGTTCTGCCTCCCCCCTCCAAGTTATTTTAATAACTCTTTCAGAGGAAATACCTTATATTTTGATATTTCAGAAGCTACTGGTTTTCTACAAACTTTATTCATGTAATCTTGATTGCACAGCATTCCATTAAATGACTTTTTTTTTTAAATGCCGTTTATTGCCTTTTTGTGGACTGTGAGAGGAGGAACAATTTGCCTTTCAGTGCTCTTAGGGTCACTCATTTAGGGTCCTATGTAGCAGCACCCAGTCCACCCCCATTAGAGTTTTGGGTAAACATGGCAAAAGTCTCAATACTTAATGGTATTATGACTCATTGTTACAGTAAAATTTCTGGGTTTTATGCATTCAGTCACAGAAACAATACTTCACAATATATCTGTGAGTGCAAATAGAACCAGTCAGTATTCCTGGAGGAATCTCGAAGCACTAGGCAAGCATGGATTAACCAGGACATCTCACAGGCAATCAGGATACCTGCGACACCTCAGGACCCAGTTGTGCCAGTCCCCACAGTCACACAGTTGCCACAGCCACTGCCATCACAATCGTGACAGTAAACATTCAGAAATACCCAGCTGGGTGTGAAGCCGTGCAGATGTGCTCAGTGGGACTGAGGAACCACAAGCTGGGAGAGGCTTGGACTGCACTAATGAAAACCCTTTTTAGCATTTGTTAACTGAAGCACAGAGATATTAAAGAACGCACCTGGGTCAAGGTTGTTACATCTATATTATCAGACTCAAGACAACTTTTTATTCTCTTGCTCTCCCAGCTCCTTGCAATGCCTCACATCTTCTTAATTTCCAGGGAAAGGGTTTCCTCAGAGAACAAGAAGGCACTTAGGAGCTTTGAATGGTTCCCAGGTGCTAAAGTAAAGTGTGCAAGGCAGCGTAAGTACAATCACTGTGTGCCAGTGGTGGAAATCCACATGTCCAGACTTGTGGGTCTCACAACTACCACCACGACCTCCTGAAATCTTCCACTCCTGCCCTACTCCTACACTGACACTACCAGCGATGAAGTGAGTAGTTAATCTGTACTCCAGGAACAGTGCACTGGGATGCCAGGTCTGCCTTCAGAAGTGTGAGCTTACAGACTTCCACGTCAGAAGTTTCAGGGTGGATTATACAATGACGTTCAGCAAGAGTGGCGATATCATTGGTAACTGCCAGTACTGCTCTTGGGCATCTCTTTGTGCTCTTGTTCATCTGCTGCACCTCAAAAGGGACCTGTGTGCCCAGGTCTGTCCAAACAATCAGCACAGCTTGTTGTCCAGCAAAAACAACCCAGCTCACCTGTAGCCTTTACCTTTCTGGAAAGCCCTTGGAAAGAACTTTCTATTCCTGTGGTGGTAGATCCCATCCACATCCAGGTGGCTCTGGTGAGTGCCAGAATCTCTGTTCTACCATTTGAAATGCAACACTGGCAGAAATGCAGACTGTTGAGAGAGTTCAGCAAGCCAGATGACTCGCACAACAGACAAATTCTGTGCCCCAGAGAGGGGAGGCAGCTGAAGCTCTGTTTCTGACACCAATCTCAATGACAAAAGGGCAGGTGCTCAGAACTGACACTTATTTCAGTTCCTAATAATAAAGATACTGTGCATGTAACTTGATTTCTGAGAGGTACCAGGATACCAATATATACCACAACAAAACATGCAAAAAATCCCCCATAAAACATCAGTGGTGCAGAGATATATTTTTTATTACAAGCACAGACAATAAAGGCATTCGAAACTTCTCTTTTTTATAAAATTAATCTTACTGGAATGTATTTACCTTGTATATTTACTGAGTTTGTTCTTTAGGATTTCAAGCCTCTTCTGCACCAGGACATCTCCCTTTAATGGCAAGATGTGATTAGGAGCTTGTAATATTGACGTCCCCACCACAAGCCTCTGCAGTAACACTTTGGTAAACTGAGGAATCTGCAGGGATGGAAAGAGCTGAGGAAAAGAATGATGACTAAAAGCACAACATCCCAACCCCTTGGCTTTGAAAAGATGAAAGCACAGGCCACTGCCCACTGTTCTTTGGAATTCCAGTTTAGGAACAGAGCGCTATAACTCCGATAGAGAAGGCTTCAGGGTTCTTATGTATTCAGTGCCTCAGGGGACATGGTCTTTGCTCCCAGTGGTTCCCCTGAAGTCTGTCACTAGTTTAGGTATATAAATTACAGATGTGAAGTCTCTACTTAAACCAAGTGTCAAGTACATCTACTTTTGCTCCAAAGAGGAAAAAATGGACAATTTTTACATGATGCATGTCTGGGAGTAACAGAAGAAGAAAGCAAGCACATAGTATTTTCTGCCAACAGCTGCCATCTGTAAGAAATGGACTTTAATTTTCCACTTTGAAATCAAGCACCCAATTTAGAAACTTTGAAGTTTCCCTTCAAAATATTTAAGACTATTTAGAAAATACCATACCCAGGACCTTTGGAAATATTTCTCCAATGTAATTCGTAAGCAACCACAAATCATACACTTAAGTTAAGACTGAACTTTATTTCAACCCGAGTTAGTGTAGCAAAGTTAAATAAAAATTAACCAGGTCTTTTCACTAAAGAGCAAAACATACCAGTATGCTAGTCCAAGAAACTTGCTACCAGGATGTATTTTGGGAGCTTACAATGGTGTGTTTGTGACACATCAGTCAGTGCAAACTGATACAAAACTCCATGGGATTTATTTACAGTCATTATGGCAGCAAAGTTCAGCATAAAAAGTGTGATATAAAAATCATTCTTCCCCTCTACTACAGCTGGGAGACAACTCACATCACTGAAGACACCAGCTACTATCAAAATGGAGGCATCTTGTAATTCACATTTCTCTTCATCTCAACAGGGTCAAAATCTGTGTGGCCTACAGGATACAGCAGGGAGGAAGCCACAACTAGAGCAAATCAAAGAATATTATTTTAGAAACAGCATAGGATGGTGCCATTTTGGGAAGAATACCATGCCCCACAACACCAGCTACCTCACCTCTCTTGAAAAATTTTTGCAGAAATAATTGACATCCAAGGGAGGGGGAAGGGATCTATCTGGCAAGGAAAAAGAGAGAGGTATGGCAGAACTTCTTTATTAAGGTCACCAGAAAATAAATAAAAGCAAAAACTGCCTTGATGCCTTTCAGTTCCAGTCCTCTGCATTCCTGAGCAATCTGACTCCAGCTCTGTAAATGCATTGGCATCCTTGGCCAAGTCAGAGAGAAAGACCATGAGACCTGGCATTCAAAGTCCCACTCCTGGTGTGTGTTTTAATTAATGGGAGCCTGAGCATCATCTGTGAAAGAGGATGGAGCTCAAGGCTTTCACACCAGGTAAAACTTTCTGTGAGTGCTTGTTCCAGTCTCCTCTCATGTGCATTTCATTCAAGGGCATACATTCCACCTTTTTTTTTTTCTTTTTTTTTTGACAATTGGAGGTTTGACAACAGAAGAACAGAGCTATAAATGTGAGGGTACAATATATCATGAGATAAAGTGTGGAGAACATGTCCTCCACCAAAATGTCCCTTGGTGGAAAGAAAAAGCCCAAAATGTCTAGAATAAG